>JANRGW010047047.1:0-10683 GCA_024733675.1 Psilopsiagon aymara
ACCCAGAGGTTCAATTGTTGTCTAACACTATCTTCTTCTGACCCGTAAACTGGCCAGTATACATTTTTAGAAATTTTCTTTCCTCCCCAGACCAGGGATGAGCCAGGATGTAGTTGTGGTGGGAGTCTCAGTTGACGGTGTGGGGGTTGTGAGAGGGTCTGCAGCATTGTGATTGGACTATTTACCTGAAGGTTCTTACAGGGACCAATAAGATTGAACATTGCACGTATGTGCCGGTTGGGAAAGTACCAAACAAGGGGATAAAAACATCTTGGTTGTAATAAAGCTGGATTTGAGTCTCCTCATCAACTTGAGTCCATGTCGTGATACGCCACAGTCAACCTCAAGAGCCAAAGACCAAGTAACTTAGCCGTAGATCTGGACATACAAAATTTTTGGTCTTTCTTTCCCCTTACTACCATAGTCTGTTTGCTTTGTTGTTTTTCTTAGCTCCAAGTGTTGTCCCCATCACAACCTCAAGTTTCAGCCACAAAAAGCTCTATACAGCCAAATATTAAATGCTATAATTTTAATTAAAGAATCTCTGAACATAGGAGCAACTACTGAGACACTGAAATTACAGCTAAAGTGAGGGCTATGGGAGATTTTCTTAGAAAAGAAGATTTAATATCTGATGTGCTCTAATTCACATCCCTTACCGTGATTTGAAATCTCCAAATCATTTCTGAAACTCAGTCAGTTTTTCTGATTTGCATCCCAAGTCCACATCTTTTTCACTCTTCATTATTCCATATTATAGTAGTGGTGGTTTCATCAAGTTGTAGATATGTGAAGATCTGGAATTCATTTTGTGAATAGCCTAGGTAGAAATGAACTTTTTTCAGCTGAAACACAAGCATTAACCAGCACTATTTTAAACAAGAACAAATACTTCTCTGTGCCATGCCACACCATGCCAGTTTTATCTTTGCTAACAGCTGTATTCCCACCTCATGTGGGGAAACCAATCTTAATGCATCGAGTTCATTAATGTTCCCCTCCTTGCTCTACCAAGGCCTCTTGAATTAAACCTCCAAAATACGTCTCAATTGTCAGGCCTCTATGCAGCTATTTACTTAGAAGAGCTTCAGATACATCTAGATAAGCAGAGACAGGATTTAACACCCTTCTTTGACCAGGTTTTGTGCAGCTCACACACATCTGGAAATAAAAAATTCATAAATCTCTCTGTCACATGCCACTTACCATAAAATCACATTCCATAATAAGAATAAAAGAATCTTGAACTGTTCATAATGGAATTAAGTCCAGTTTTTTTTCTACAATGCTCATAAGAACTTATTTCAAAAAGTAATTGATTTTCTAAATTAAAATTGAGATGGTCTAAGGAGATAACCTCCAAAACCTAGGCTCCAAATGCATGTAGCTGCAACCTAATCATGGAGAGACCTACCTTGGCAAGGGAATTCTTACTTCCAGTTCTCAGTCCAGAGTCATGCATATAGGAAACGCATTCAGTGAAAGAAGTGGAAGAGCTTTGTCTAAATGTCCTTATTTGCTGAGCTAAAAGAGATGGTATAGTCATAAAATTTATAGTAATAAAGAAGCAAGAGGGGAATTCCATGGCAGGTGTATCTTGGTTGCATTGCTACATCAAGTCATAAACTGAGTGGTGGTGTTTAGCAGCCAGCTGTTATTCTACCCACAAAGTAAAAAAAAAAAAAATCATTGCTCTAAAATCTGAGCAATATCCCCTCTCTCCTTCTGTCTTGTTTTCACATTTACAACTGAGGTACTTGTCATCCAACTAAAAATGCTACATCAATTAAAGATATGCTTCACACATTGAGTTAATCTGAACTAAAAGGCAAATCACAGCTTACTATATCTGAGGAGAATCATATCAGCATGCACGTGAGCTACTGCATTTTCATTCCTTAGCATGCATGGAAAAAATGGGAATAAATAAATGAGCTGAATTTAGAATGAGACACGTGTAGGTAAACTGCCGCTGTGAAAATTGAAATCTAATCAGTAAAACATGACTAGATTTTTGCACTCATACAAAGGAGTATGTAACAAGTTCCACAGGAAAATAGACATCCCCTATGCTGTATAAAAGTATGTTATACTTTTTCTGGACAGCAAATTAAAAACTACAGACTCTAGGTCCAATAGCTAACAAAGAACTCCTGTTCGCCCTGGAAGAGAAAGAAATAAAATACCATCTCAGTTTGCCACATGGAGGTTCTTCCTGCTACAGTTTTTGGAAGGTGCATTGCAAGGTCAGTGCAATCAGTATTCTCTCAAATGTACCATTAATGTTGGTTTTTAATTTGGGACTGGTAAATAAAGCTTTAATGGGATTGTAATGGCATGTTGGACACACTTCAGTGTCTGGAGATGTGGCATCATATCCAGGAGCATCATTATCTGAATTAATTATCAGTAGCGGGCAGATATCATTAGGGAGATAAGAAAATGAGAGGTAGTAAATGAAATTTATGGGGCAGAGATGTTGAGAAATAAATAATTGAGTAACAACATCTGAGAAGTAACCAATAGGTGCTTCAATACCATTTTATTTTGATATTTTGCCTTATAGCTGCCACTTCTTCCACTGTTCCAGAATCTATCATGACTGAAAGTTTTCCCTTGCCAGGTAGTGTAAGCTAAATTCTTCATAGTTATAGCTGTACAACAATATGTCATATATAAAATTCATGATCAAAATTTGGTTTTGAGTGGCTAATGGGTTGACTTGAAACCTTAAGAAGACTCTGCATTAGCTTAACCAGCATTTTATTTTGTAATAAATGACCTTTCCTGATAGGTTAACAAGTGACAATTGGTGCTTTAGTATCTTATGTAAAAGCACAACTGATGAAATATCCTATAAATATGATCTATATTGACTGACACACTGTACTGTACATGTGACCCAAAAAAGTCTAAAAGTTAAGTTATATGCACCTCAGTGCTGCATCTGCGCTTGAAAAAGCATTCTTTAAGATAAGTTGTTTCTAATCAACATGGAAAACATGACTTTAAAATGGAAAAAAATACTGTGTTCAAGACTTTTAGCTATCCTTGTGTTCATGAAAACAGTGCTCAAATAGTCAAAAAAATAACATTACTTAACTTAATATAGGCAAAGAGATTTTTAAGAGGGAAAGAAGGTAAGTTGCCATCCCCATAATTGGGGGAGATCTATCTTGGAAAACAAAGACAGGTCAGAAAGAACTTAGGATTTATCTAGCTACTTGACACTGGGCTTTCAGTGCAGGGCTTTAATAAAAAAATAAACACTCTAACTGTCTGTAAACACATAGGATCACATACAAATCTATTAAGGCAATCTTAAGTGGAAATAAAAAAACCCTGATATTTTATTTACACTCTTAAATACATAACCCCATCTCTCAAAACCTGGTTTTTGTGTTAAGAACCTAAAACCATAAGATTTAGTTGTATGCCATGTCTCTGCTTATTCTGCTGTTTATCTGGAAAAGTACTGAAAAACTACCTGCACAAACTGATATAAGTTTCATTGATAGGTCTCTGTGTAGTGAAATAACAGTAATTCTCTGAGAGAAAAATACTTTGTTCTGCAATCTGTATTCTACTTTAGAAAGAATCTGACAAAGTGTTCCCTAAATATGCAGAAGTTCAAAGCTGCAGATCACAGGAAGTGCGAAAAGAAAATTAAATGTCTGACAAACTAACAGTTTGCTCAGAGTTTGAGGAACCTTGCCACTTTTCTGCCACCTTTCCACCACTTTTCAGTTTTAGTTTTGTCTCTACTAATACAAGGCCACTGAAGATACTTCAGGCTAAGACTAGGTAATCATGAAGCAAGGATGATGCAGAGTTAATTAAATTGTTCTAGCCTCTGTGCAGTAGAGGTGAGTAGATACATTATGTAAGCCATAAATATTTCTGAGTTAAAATGAAGCAACAATTTATGGTTATGTTAAAAGTTAGAATTGTTTATCAAACAATATAAGAATGTAATGTAAAATGTTGGAATGATAGTATTGCGAAATGTTAAACTGTCTGTGAGATGAAGAATGTATTACTTGTAAAAAGAAATTCACTCGCTTGTGAAACTTGCTTGCTTGCTTATCAAAGAAAATTCCCAGAATCGCGATATCAGCAATGCCACCAGCTTGCGAAACGTTACTTCAGCCATATCAGTGAGACCACTCGCTTGATCAACTCAAAGCCACTAACTTGCGAAACGTTGCTTCAGCCATATCAGTGAAACCACTCCTTTGCGACCGTTTGCGAAACTCAGAACCACCTATGCACGCCAGTAATAAAAGGGGACTGTTTAAACTGCTCAGTACGGCGGCTGGTGGAGCGCAGACTCCCCTGCCGTCCAGCGCTGTTCTTGCTCATATTCTGCTTGCTATAATTAATAAATTTTAATTGGATTTCAGTCCGTTGTGGTCACAATTTATAACAGTTATACAGTACTTTTCACTTAAGAACCTTAAAATTGCTATATTAGTACAAGGCTAAATTCAAAGCAGAACTTATTTCCAGGTTATAGCTAATTATGCCTGATATATCAGAAGAGGATCTCAGACACTAAGTACTGTCAAAATGACCAACACCTCAGAACTGAACACAAAGAACTGGTCTAATCTTTTTCTCAGAGTGGTTCTTATCTTTATAATAATCTGAAACAGCATAGCAGATCTGCAGTGTCTTACAATGCTATGTGTTTGACATCTGTTCTACTTTTTTATTACCAAATCCTTTTAAGAATCTGGCCCATTTAGTGTTTAACAAAAGAAAAGAGAAAAGGACTATAAATAAACTCTGTGACTTATTTCCCCTTTGCAAAGAGATGAAGATGTTTGACCTCCCAAGGATTCTATATAAATGCTGATTTTATCTAGCAGCAGGCCCTTGACCTTAGTGAGGCTGACAATTACTACAATCAAATGGGTAAAAAAGGCTGACAGGTGAAAAGGGATTTCATCCACCAGAGATCAATACGTCATCAAAAATGACACGTCAAAATAAACTATGCTAAGGAAGTTTCTAATTTAAATCAGAAGGAAACGTAGAGATAGGAATGAAAAATTCAGATTAATAAAGAGAGAAACTTTCTCATTCTGTTTGTGCATTTGTGTTTCAGAGTTTGAATTCCTATCTCTCCAGCTTACTTCAGGTTTAGATATAAATAAAGTTATTTTATCAAGTAAAGATAATGATAATAGTAATTGTACATATCCATGAATGTTCATTTTTAGAAACATAGTTTAATTCTTTTTATTTATACTGTTAGTTTAATTTACTTTTAGGGAAACAATTTTATATTTATATTCTATTTCTATATTTATTTTGTATATTTATATTTGTAGTCTTTTTCAATATCTGGTTCTCAGCATATTTTAGTATAATTAGAAACTATTTCTGCTATGGATATCTAAGAGAAATTTGAAAACTAAACATCACATTGAAAGCTAAAAAATACAATTCCAGAAATACTGAAATAAGATCTTACTTTCTACTGAGTCTTATTTTTACGCAGTTTAAATTCTGGAGTCATATTAGCCAGTGTCCCCTTGAATTATAGCATTATCCCTTCACTTGCATCAGCCAATTTGAAAATTACTTAAACTCACTGATGGATGATTATTATGAGAAGTAGAATCAAGTTCTGTTTCGCCTCATCAAGACCATCAAGTCTACAATATCCCTGAGCCTATCACAAAGTCGGCTCTGGAGAATATTCAAGTAGGACAAGCAAAGTAACTTCATCCCTTCCAAATTTACTCACTGCCTTATTCGTTTATCAAACCATATCTATGCTGAGAGTCTAAAGAAGGAGTAACTACACAATTTTACACAAAAGCACACTGACTGTGAGAACATAGGTAACTGGAAAGTAGTCAGGTTGGTGAACATGTGCATAGTGCTCCTCCCCCCAAAACCAGAGACTTAGTCACAGTAGGCTCTTTTCTGACCAGGCCTTCAGTTTTGGCAAGTCTGTTTAACAGTAGAGAAAGCATTTTCGTAGGCAGTAAGCTGCAAATAGAAGAGACAGCAGCGACAGCAAGCTGTCCACATCTGTACTTGGCTGTGGTGTAAGAACTAGAAAGGCTGTATTCTAATCAGAGTACAAAATATTCATGCCCTCATATCTTACTGATGTTTCAGTGGCAAAAAAAATGTCTGCTCTATTTTGCTAAATATCTGCATTCACATTTTCTATGGCACAGCTGGCCCTGGGTATATGTGCGAGGGAAAAGCTCATGAAGCAGCATGGTTTTTGATGAGTCAGAGAGGAAATAGAATCTTAATGACTTAAAGAAACAGATATAAACATGGGTGAATATATGCTCAACTCAAAACACATATAATACAATAAAGCGGAAGTGAAAAGCTCCAGTTCTTCATAAGAATCTTAAAACTCAATCCAGTAAGAACACACATGTTGAAATATATTTTGAAATAGAAGGGCAAGAGTAAGAATGCAACTTAGTATCAGGCAGCTTAACAGTTCTCAGGTAATTAGCCAGGCATGCAGAATCCTGTGAGTAAACACCCATGCACCCAATGGTCACAACTTCACTTTTGAACTCGTTACCCAATTTATCCAAACGCTTGTGGAGACACAATCACTGTCCTTAACTGCTGGTAACCACACTTCCTTGGGCAACCTGTTTTAATGTCTCACCACTGTCACAGTAAAGAACTGTAGAGCTCAACCATAAGTCACTGGTAACAATTACAGCTTTTCTGACTTTACTAAATTTTTACCTCTTAACTGTCTTTTATATCATAAAGTCCATTGTGTCTGTGATTTGCAAGCTTCCCCATTCTGTAAATTCTAGACTTAATAAGTGAGGCATAAGTGTGTTTTATGAATTAAATAAGGCCACACTCCACCTGTATAGAGCCACACTCCAGTTAATAAGTCGTGCTCAGATCACAAGCTTTGAATTTGAAGTCTGGATTTCTTCATTCCTTTCCTGAAGGTTTGTAAAATAAATGACAGAAGTCTTTAGTCATGATAAACATCCCATTAACCAAGATTCACTGAAGGTGGTGTGAAAAGCTTTCAACCAACCAAAAAATTATTGCCCATACTTGCACCAGACATGTCCTAAATGTATTAAACACACTATCCTTCACATTTCTCTTTTTATTAAGTCATTTTCAAAGCACAATTTACATCAAAACCTGACGTACTTAAAACATTTCCTTATTGTTCTAGCAGCAAACTTCCGATGTACATTAAGCAGTTTCAAAACCAGCAGGTAATTTTCATTATCCATATAGAGTCTGAATCTACAGCTAATTCATTACTAGCTCTCCCACTCATGACTGATACAAAAGGCTACCTGACATAGCTTCATCTAGCACTGTGATATGCTTTGAAAAAAGAACTGCACAGAAAT
Source organism: Psilopsiagon aymara (assembly GCA_024733675.1). Lineage (NCBI taxonomy): Eukaryota > Metazoa > Chordata > Aves > Psittaciformes > Psittacidae > Psilopsiagon > Psilopsiagon aymara. The sequence continues at coordinate 7,380 of JANRGW010047047.1, forward strand.
ATCCCCATCTTTCTCTTGATGTGGGATTTTGCTTTTTTGTTTTATAATATTTTTGTTAAATACGTAATAGGACTGGTGCTCACCTGCCTCAGTAAAAGGCTGTTGAAAAGACTTGAAAGTTGATTTATTGAAATATAACTAGCAATACTATTAATTATGCCACGCTTAGTGTCACCAGTTTTAATGCCACAAGTTCGATTTACAACAAACAGAGTAACATTGTCAGATATTAGTATTCATTTATCCAAGCTTCTCTCACACAATAAATCACACCACAGGGCCCTGAATGTTGAGGGAGAGAGCAAAAATTATTTAAAATATATACCTGTATGTCCCTGATTTAATTCAGCTCATTTACTTTGGCAAAGCCTGACAATCCCAAGACCTGGAAGTTGAAGTCTGCTTAAATAGAAGATTAATGCAGTGGGTACAGTGGCTATTCAGGCATGCCTCTCCAATTAGTGTCTTAGAGACTAACTGTAAGGATGGGTCTGAAAATGCAGGTGTTCCCTGCAGACCTTCCAGAGCATCTCTAATCGTTCCTATTAGCCTGTAGAAGTTTATCCCAGTGGAAATGGTGAAAATACTCTACCAGAAGAAATTTTTAGACTAGTGTTTTTTTCACATGTTGGTGATACCAATAAGATATCCTGTTACATTCCAAAGATTATTTGCAAAGTCCTTAACTTTTTTATTCTTTTATAGAACACAAAAACCAACAGAAAAGCATTTTTTTTTAATAACTTTCTGAGTGTTTTATAGAAGGAATAAATATACTTCCAGGAATACCTCTCTTTATCTTCAGGAATGGAGTTATTTCTAAAGTAAAAAAAAAAAAATTGTCTCATTTTACAGGGCAGAACTGAGGCACGGACAGCCTAATACCCAAATCTATGGAAATGTCTAGCTGCTTAATTGCTACCATGGAAGCATAAATATTTGTTAAGTCCAGTGTATTAAGCAGCATAGGTACTGCACAAGTAAGCAGAATTTGAAATTTCTGTCTGGGAATCACAACAGCAAATGACACATGTGAGTATCAGTAGTCCAATGGACATTGAGGAAATATCATCTAGTCCTCAGAGCCAGATACCTCCAGAACTTCAGTGTCATACATCAACAGGAAGAACAAGTGTGCATATCTCTACCCAAGGAACAACTGAGGAGTGTGCAAATGTTGTACGACTATGCAGTCAGACAATCTCTGAACACACATTTTAAAGATTCTTGTTCTGCAATTAGGCCTCAAAGCTTTACAAAAGTTTTTCCCTAGACTTAGGCTTAAGGAATATCTCAAGATCACACAGGAAGGCTCAGTCACAGGCTTGCACCTTTTAAACTGTGAAACATCTCACCACTCATTTAATAGGGAAAAAAAGAGACATGTAGGAGACAAATGTTCACAAAATTGGATGCCTCAGATACCCCCTCAGACCAAGAGGGAGTGCTCTCCTTAGCAGCACACATAGATACTGCATAGAAAGAAGCAACACTGTGAGAGACAGGGATTGTGAAAACTTTAGTAACAATCTGTAGCATGATCTCCCTGCTTGCATTTATGACTTCCGTAATTTTCTCTCACATGACCTGGTTGCCATCATTTAAAAGAATCATCTCTCTTTCTGCTTCTGACATCTGGAGTTAACGTTCCTCTATTTCCATGCCTCACTAACACTTAATTCACTTGCTGAATTTCTGCCATGGAATCTTTTCTCTTTGCATTCCCCTTCTCTCTTTCCCCCTCCCAAATTCCCCCTTCCCTTTTCCCTCCCCTTACTTCTCTTTTTTTCTGAATTGCTGTTTTTTTCACTCTGTACCTGCACAGCAAAAGGATTATTACAGGGCACAAGGGTACCAAGTGTTTTTTCACTTTTTTTCATTGGATTCCACACAAATGCGTTCAAAGTTTTGTTTATTCATTTACTTGTACTTGAAAAAACATGCTGACAAATCAACATCTGCAGAAAAAGAGATCCTTAGGAGAGTTTTATACTCAGATGATGACTCTTGCACATATAGTTTCTCCCACCATTAAATGGGTACCTAACGATACACATGTACATACAGGCATTAAAAAGTCAAAGTAGTCATGATTGACTTGATGTGTACGTTAACTGGCCTGATATACATTTTCTTAAAGCATATGTTGAACACAGATGTGACAGTTTCTTAAAAAATCTCTAATCTGGGAACTTTTAAGAAAAAAATAATGTTATGACTAAAATAATAATAAAAAAATATTAAAAAATATTCTCTTTGCAGCTAGTGTCATATACAGTTGAAATGCAAGGTGAATTCTGTTTCTTGGGATACACACTGTTTTAAACCTGTTCTATCAATATGTCTCACTATGTGCTTAAACCTAAGTTTGAACTGCCTGGTTTCTTTCAGTGGTACATTAAAATTGTTTTTAGTTCAGGATTGCATTTGGGGTTTGCATAGCTACGAAAACACTTACAAAATCAGGTTTATTTTTTAAGAAAATGGAAACCACTCCAATGAGACATAATTTCAAACATTTTCCCTAAAAAATGCTTGAAAATGTTACCCAGACATTAAATATCACTCATGCATTGCCTCTTGAGACAAGATCTGATCCTATGAAATTCCTTGGCTTGATAAATGGAGAACATATGAGTACACAGACTGCACTACCTCATATAATGCTTGCTTATATTTTGAATGCTAAATTTTATTTTTGAAACACATTACATTACAGTCCTTGTGTAAATGTGAATTTTATGTTTTAAAAACTTACAATTAGGAGAAATGCAAGTGAGAGTAACAGTAGGTATTGAGCTGTAGGAAAACACAATACTTTGCATGAGGATATTCAGAAAAATGTCAACAGTTAGTGACAGGTATACATTAAAGATAAAAGGATCTATTCCAGGATACATAGTAACACAATGACAAATTTGGAGGACCAAAATAGTTCATTTGGCTAGTTAATGAATGACCCCAAAAGGAACTTTTTCATCATTAAACAAAACCAGTTGCAAGACAGAGTATAACACCTTATTTTCTGCACTGTCAGCCCTACTCCTTCCCAGTGGGGCACTTAGCATCCAAAAGACATAGTAACAGATCAGCTGAAATACTGACAAGCAAGAAATTCCTTCCTTTTTAGCAAGTGAAGTCATTTTAGTTCACAATACCACCAGCTTGAAGAGCATTCCTGTGCCTGGGTTCGGCAGTAGCAGTCGTTTTTCTCCTTCTTGGTAGCCGGTGTGGAGCTGTGTTTTTTTTTTTTCTTTTGACTTTCGGCTTGTGAGCAGTGTTGATAACACCAATGTTTTAGTTA
>JANRGW010047047.1:10783-22494 GCA_024733675.1 Psilopsiagon aymara
ATAGTCATGAGTGGCAGGGTGTGTGGGATAGTATGGGCAAGTATCTAGGCCAGTGGGCCCCTCCAGTGCTTTGGAACAGCTTAAACCACGACAATTCCTGACACAAGAGGGTCTTGAAAATTAACGTGCGGGTTTCAAGTCATTATATCTTGCCTGTGCATCTTATGACTCAACATGAAAATCTTCTTAGAAGCAAAGGAGACTAAAAATAGTTGTAAAAAAAATCATCAGTACTCTCTTGGTTATGCAAATACACTTTATAGATTCTAATCTCGGCAGAAGAGCTCACTCTGAGATATTCTTTGAGGCTTCTCTGTGTACACAAGAAAGTTGCAGCTCTAATTTTATTTAACATTTCTGTCAGGGACATATCCTATATGGCAGAAATTGAACAGGGTACTCTTTTCAAAACGTGGAAGACAGACCTAGAAAAACACTCAAGTTTTTAGAGAGTTTATCTTCAGATCATGTTCAGTGACTTACAGTTATCACTATTATTTTTTTAACTTTCAGAGTACACTTGATATAACTCTATTTTGAAGAAATGGGCTGGCCATCATGGAAAAATACAAGACCTTTTTGTCCTTCTGGTTTTAATGACTCAAGTTCCAGTCACCTCTTTTAGTGGTGACAGCTCTAATAATAGGCCATTGAAACTTTTTTATCACAATTCTGGAGAAAGTTCTGATTCACATACTACTGAATTGGTATATGAATGTTGACAATTAGATCATATTTAGATCATATTTATGATAGATCATACTTAAATAGTGAATGTCAACATTTGCTAGCCATCAACACAGAGCTATCATATTATTCCTTATCTATAAAGCAAATGAAGTAATGTCGGAAGCTGCACAATAGAAACTTTGCAAGATACTTGAATTTTAGATAAAAATATAAAATGAAAAGGTATTACTGCAAATTAAAAATCAGGAAGCTTCCCTCATACAGATTTCATATAATCATAGAGGAGTTATGTTTGCAAAGGACATTAAGATCATCTAGTTCCAACCTCCTTGCCATGGGCACGGATGCCTCACACTAGACCATGTCTCCCAAGGCTCTGTCCAACTCAACCTTGAACACTGCCAGCAATGGAGCACTTACCATTTCTTTGAGCAACCTGTTTCAGTGCCTCACTACCCTCACAGTAAAGAACTTTCTTAAGAAGTTTTAAACTTTACTTAATGCTTTCAGTTATCCTGTGTATGTGAAGTGGTTCTAATGTCCAAGAGCAGTCCAACACAGACAAAAGCAACTACTGGGAGAAAAAATCAGTTTGTGAGCAAGTTCAGTTTGGCTCAGTTTGGCTCTCTGCATGTTTTGAATAGAAGTGTTCTACAATCATTTGACCCAAGCTAAGATTCAAATGTAAGCCCTGAAAAGTTTGGGAAGCTTTCTAATAATCCAAATCCTTCCATGTAAGTTTGGTTGCTGGTTTTGGGGATTGTTTGTTTGTTTTTTTTTTTTAAATTAAAGAACCTAAACCAAACAGTGTAGTTAAACAATGTATTCCAATTGTTACAGAGTTAGGGAAAGTGCGTTGGGAACTAAAGGCCCTTGATGCCTGGTATTGTACCTAGACAGTCCCTGCTCCCACGTCATTGCCACTAATATAAAAAAATCAAGCAACAACAAATGCAGGCAGGCAACAGATTTCAAAGGTGAGTCAAGGATGATCAGCCACAACAACATATGTTTCAGTTTATCTATAGCTTAACAACTGTCAGATTTTGGGACACAACAGTAAGGAGACTTACAGTTTTGCCATACTGAGATATGGTTTAGGGACTGTCATTTTGTGTCAGCTAGCCCATTTCCTTTATCAAGTTACTCACAATTAGGAAGTCCAAGCCTGCAAGAAAGTGACAAAATACCAGCTTCAGTCAGACAATTCAGATGGGCAAGTGTTTACCTGTGAAGCTGAGAGAGAACAGATCATGTATAATGTCTTTCCAAACTGAAAAGTCCAACAGAAGCCTGAAAACTGAAAGGTCATTCCTGGTGAGAGAAAGGATTCAGAGAAGGTCAGCCATCCCCAATTAAAAAACCTTGTTGCCTCCAAATTATCTGAGATTTATGTGCTTCAATCAAATACTCAGAGTTTGTTTCAATTTTGGGGGGGGGGGGGGGGGGGGGGGAAAGAAGAAAGACATGGAACATTTATGTGAAACAGCATTAATGTGAACTGCTATGTTAGCTGGGATAAAAATGTATGAGACAAGAACCCAGACACAGATGCTGTCATAAAATCTGAGACTGAAAGGAAATACCATTCTAACCTATAATAATGGTTTGGAATATTTAGCTTGTTTTTCTGAGGTTTGCTTCTTTTTCTGAATATCTGGCACTCACTACTGTTGGAGGTGAGACATTGGTTTATATAGCCTTCTGTTTTGATGTGGTTTATACTGAACTATAACAAATCAACAGAAAAGTCTTGAAAATCCTGGTCAGCTTGCACAAGATAAGGCTCTAGGCTTGCGCCAGTAGATGATCAGTGTCACTCCATGAAAGTCAATGGACCATATTTTTTCCCTTTGTCACAGTAGTACAGCTTCATTAACTATAGAGAACATTAATCAAACAGAAACACTGAACTCAGTGATATTGGACAGGATATAAATTAGAAAATAATTTAGCCTCCTGGCCATTTTATCTGCTGATTTGCTGCTGACAGGAAATCCCTTGGTTTATTTTGCCTCAAAGTTTTAATCAAGTATGTTGATACTAACTGCACTGCACAACAAGGTTATAATCTGAAGTAACTGTAACCATGAAAACGAATTAACATATAAATAAATATTTAGAATCTTGGCCATAACTGACTGATATCTTGTAACACTTCAAAGCTCTTCAATACCTTTCCTCCCCCCTTCTCCCAGTTTCTCATCCATCAAATGGAAAAAATAAGGCAACCTTTTCTACTAAGAAGACAAACATAATGACTAATGTTGGAGAACTTCAAAGCCTCTGATGTAGGTGTAAGTTTATGCTTCTATTCCAACAAAACAGAGGTTTTGTTTCATTTTTTATTTGGGATCTCTTAAAAAGTGAAGACAGGTATAAGAATGCTACTTCCTCCTTCCCATTTTCAATAAATGATCTGGGAAAATTAAGGTCATGAGTTTCAGAAACATTGAATAATTAAAAGGATTACAAACTGGAGCACATCCATGTGTAAGGCATCCAAAGATGTTAATTCACTAGAAATAAGTAAATTTAACTTAAAAAGAACAGGAAAAATATTAGTACTTAAACTCATGAAAGAAAGCTTGATTTATTTTCATTAGTCAAAACTAGAGAATGAGAACTCCTTAATTAACTAACAGCAAGCTAATTATTTGAAATACCCAAACATTTTCAAAGACCTTGCTAGACTATCTAACCATTAAATTACACCAAGTCTGAATCAGCAGCCTAGCACCTTAAGTTTATTCCATCCTGGTTTTCCTCTAGAGCTGCAGTCTACATATGAAGGTAAGTCTTTCCTTCTGTTTATGCTTCTTTTTGAGTTCTGAGAGTAAATAGGTCAGTTGCTCTTAATTTGATCATTATTGGCCTGCTTTTGAGCTCTGTCTGAGAACCAACTCATAAAGCACCAGATTGTTTCTTGTCTGAGAGTGACTCTTCTAAGGTGGTACTGTATGTGCATCACCAGGTACCTACGGCACTGTCAGACTGAGGTTACATAAAATAATCTTTTAATCACAACAGCAATTACTGCTAAATAGCATGTAGATCAGAGCCCCCGAACATCTGTTAAAAGATTGAATTTTTAAATCCACTTGGCAAAAAATGTATTTACAGTATGGTCGTTAGGTAGCCACTTGTCCTTATAAAGTGAGAAATAGCCACCAATTAAGACACTACTTTCTGTGTAAGTTGTCTGCCTAGACCTCAGTCAGGGGAAGTCAAAGAAGAGAGTAGTCATTCTTCTGGAACCTGTAGCCAAGAAATAATGCGAACAAGTTTCATACACAAAGTTTGTAGCATTATTCTGAATCCATGATGCCTTCAGGCTGACAAAATATATAATGCTGACAGTATAGCACTTACTATTCCTAATAATTTGCCCATAGTCAAAAGTAGAGAAGCAATCATTCCTCACTAAAATTATACCAGTTATTCAGCCTTGTGAGGCAAACTCCAAGTTAAATATTGCGACATTAAGTTTTTTATTCATGCCATTTTTATTCCTTGTTTAGTTCTGATGCAATTAAAAACAATAAGGATAAGGCTTCTGATGGTTTTAGTGATTATGTAGAAAGACAGGAACACAGGCTCTTAGAAGTTACTTGGTGCCTGTTTGTGTCCATTACCCCAATGAATTAATGTAAGGGTACATCAGCTACTGAATTTGCTGAAGCACTAGTAATTCTTCAAGCAGATTTACTGAGGTTTAAGAACAGTGTGATAACAGCATCTATATATTTTACATGCAGCCACTGTTACACCTCATTAAATGGGCTGGTAAATGATCCATTGCTATTTAATTAATATGCAATGAGTGTGATATTAAATCTAACATGTAAATTAAAACTCAATTTGAGTCACTTAAAGTGTGATGGAAAACTTCTTTGGACCTGGATGGCTTGTACCTATTTTTTTACTTGGCTCCCTTCTGTTGTTCAAATGATGCTGGGAAGATTCTAGAAAGACAAAAGGGGAAAGTTTTATGATGATAAATCTCAGCACAGCAAATGAAAAACAGACCCACTCTTGGCATTAAGTGATGGGCAGAAATTTGGCCAAATCCTAAACATTCTAGTATTTCAGAGTGTCCATGCTCATGATTCAAGCCCATCTCTGATTCAGAAAACACTAAAAAGAGAAATACATTATCAACTGTGACAGAATTTTGGAAATAAAATATCCGAATGCACATGTCCTGCTCATTATTTTTTGGGTTTTTCTTCAGATGATTCAAAATTTGACCCAAAAATATTTAAATTGTATCTTAGATAACATTAGAAAGGAATCCAGTTGAAAGACCTTCCAACAACGTTGTTCAGTATTAGATATCAGATCTACTACTCTTCACAACAATATATTTTCTAAAAAATACCAAAACCAGAAGTAATATTAGTAAATGCTATCACAATCACATAATTTAATCAACTTAGGTAAACAAAACTGACACATATCATAAGGTCCACTCACGGTTAAATATACTGAAAATTTAGGAATTAAATGAGGGAATGGTTTAGATTTCTTTGTGACCTTAGTTGAATCTACGTAACTTTTGAACATACCCCAAAACAAACCCAACACTAAATATCCTAAATCACACTGATAGATTAATTTGTGGAGAGCTTGTGTGTGAACTGAGAGCTCTTATAGCATTTTAATGCAGATTTTATCACACAATTAAGTCCTTCAACCTCTTATGGAAATAGCTCATCAGTTTATCTCAGATGTTTCTTCTGTGGAAAAGCAGATCTACCATACAGTGCCATATGAAGCTAGCAATGCCAAAGATGATAAAAGATGGAGGTCCTAGTCTTAGTGCTTTCTTGGTTGTACTAAATCCAAATTAATTTGGTAGAATCCACTTACAATGACACTGTGTGTCCTACTTCCTATTCTCAAGTAATAAGAAATTTTCAGTCAGAAATGCAAGCAACCTAACTTTACCCCTCTATATGATGTTCTGGTATTTTAGCACAGATTTTTTTTGGCACTAACTGGGCTATTAGAATAAAATGTCTTACTCTGAATTTTATTTGGATCCAAATAGCTATGTCCTACATAGAGTGTATGACAGTAGCAAGGCAAAAACCATTACATAGATTTAGTGGAGTCTTCTGCTATAACCTGAAAAAGCCACAGCAGTGCTAATCAGAAGACTTCTATCCATGCACTCTGAATAATGATTATGCTTGCAGAATTACAGTCATAAAAAGGGAATCTGAAGGCAAATCTGTTTTGTTTTTTTTTCTATAATAGATCATCAGATCTTCTAAAGACGATGTGTTAGCAAGCAAACTTGCCCTGAAAACCTGGCGCATCTCTTTTAGAAAGAAACAGCCGCCTTCCAGAGTTATAATATAAGCATGAAATTCTATTCACCAGAGCTAAATAATACAGTTTAAAAACATTGACTGTTTCTTAAACAGAATGAAATCTTCAGAAATGCTTGTGAAAACTGTTAAACAGAAGCAGCATTTACTTTTACAATGCAATATATTTCTCTCCTTCAATTTGTCATGTGACCTTAGCTACATTATCCAAATAATTTGCAATTGTACTACAGTCTGTTAGCATATCAGTTCCTAGATAAACTTGTGAACTTTCTTTCAAATGATAGAAGAAGCTTTCTGAAAATCATTAAGGTCTTTTCATGTCTCAACTGCCACATGATAAAGAAATGTTGCCCTGATAGCCAACCTCTTAGCAAAACAGACCCAGTTCTTTGTTTATGGAGTGTAATAGCTGATGATGCCTACTTCCTTGATCTCATGGTAAAAAACAACCAACAACAACAACAAGGAAAATAAAGTACAAAGCCCCCTAAAATTTTGTTAGAATAAATGTTATAGAACAATTAATTGTAATATTTTTAATACAAAATAAAGCATTTTCTAATATTTTGACTACAAGTATGATTATCATCATTTTACATAAGACGAAAGTGAGCCTCAGAGTTTTATGATGAAAGTCAAACAGCAAGGTAAAAAATTGTTTCAAGGTCCATGTATGTTAAACTCCTGCTGTAAACACTAGACCATACTGCTTAACCTGTTAAACACTTTCCAAGTTTCCTATGAGCTTACATGAAACAATATAAGCAGCTTGGTGTGACTGTCAAGAGACCCTTTTGTGTGTGTCTCGAAATAACTCCAAGGGCAGAAGGAGCTGATGGAGGCTGAGCACCTGCTCCTGGAGAGGAAGCTCAGGGATTGTGCTCCCCTGCAATGGTGGGGGATGTTTTCCCAAGCTGTCTGCCTGAGACCACTAACATCAACTGTTAGTGAGAACTAACTCAGTGAGAAACTGCCCACAAACAGTGACAGACACCAAGGAACCTGCCGGGGTACAGCGTGAACTGGTTCTAGGCTGACGAGAAACCCCTGTCATCATCTGGAATGTTCCAGCATGGCTCATGACGCATGAGCATGCTTGGAAATGAGTGTCCACCTGTAGTAGGGGTCCACGAGGCCCTGACCCAATAAACCAGCAGCCACTCAGCATGCAATGCTGCTCCCTATAACCGGCGGTGCTCATGGGCTAGAAAGGCTGCAAGGGCTTAAAGGGTTTCAACTGAAACGGTTTCAACTGAAATGGTTTCAACTGTAAAGGGTTTCAAGTGAAAGGACGACAACTCATTGACTGAGAAGACATCGCTGGATCTAAGGGGTGGTGAGCCATTTTTCTGTTTTATTTCTTTTCCTTTTCTCCTACTTCGGCTTTTTCGTAACAGCAAGAAGCTGCCAGAAGTTCTGTTCCTCCTGCTTCTGACAGTAACATGATGATGTGTTGTTTAACTTATTAACACCTGTGATAGGAGATTAAACTCTCTAGCAAATTCTTTTGCTAGGTTTATGGAGTTCTGCTTTGTTCACTTCTTCTCTGGATCATTTACAGCATTGCATTTCTAGCTCAACTGCCATTGAACCATTCAGGCCTTTCTTTGTCACATGCTGCAATACCCTCACATTTTTTATCACTCCTGTACACAATATCTGCTTAATATGAGGACGATTCAAAAGAAAAGTAAAGACTAATAAGGAAAAAAGAAACAGAATGAACAAAAAATAGCAAAACATTCCTTTTCCAGAAGTATTTTCTGGGATCTTCCTGCACTGTGTTAAGAGACACAGACCTTGGGAGATGCCAACTGTCAGCAACTTCTTTGTGTTACATTAGGATTTTCTGTCAGAAATTTGTTGAATGAATTCTTTACACTTCCACTTCTTGTATCTGGTATGGTTCATGAAAACTTGGTATTACATGAGGAACTCATCCAATTTATTGTAGTTGCTTTATCCAGTTATCACCCTGGATAGCAAAAACAACTTCTGTACACTTTGCTAGAAAGAAAGGAGGTAAAAAAAAAAAAAAGATAAAAATTAATCGTTTCAGTTCCTTGTCCATGAAGAATAATTAACACAACTGCAATAACATTCCACCTTTTAGAATTCTGTAAATTTCACCCAATCAATAAACTACATGCTAGAATGGCCTAGGAAATGAAATTTAATTCTTGATGCATCATGGTGTGTAGAAAAAGTAGCAAGCAGAAGTGCAAGAACAAGGAGAGAGCAGGACTGTTACGTTTACAAAATTTTCAGTCCCAATCATCATTCAGCAGCTGACCTGTGGCTGCTGCCATGTTACAAGCATGAGAGAAATATTGATACATCTGAAACTGTAAACAAAACCCAGAATATATTAAGTCAGAGCTTTAAGTACTCACTAGCCTGTTACACGCGCCCTTTTAATGAATACCAAGATCCAGGTGAAACAACATATGCAAGACGGCAATGGTTTATCAGCCAGATACAGCCTGCCTCTAAGCTTCTTTTATGTTACCTTTACCTTTTCTGGTCCACATTTGATCCCTGCACACACTAAAATTGCTTCTATCGTAGCTTGCATGAGTACTGTCTTCCTGGGGCCATTAGGCTGGCTGTTGAGCCATGGTATGTTTCACCCCTTACTTCTCAATTTCCTCACATCTCAGTTGTGTTCCCTAAGTAGATGGGCAAAGGTAATCCCCATTTGCTGCTTTACATTGGTGTTTTTCAGATCAGAGTGTCAAAGATTTGGAAAAACATCCTACGAGAAATACTTCCAAACCATATGCTTTATATATTGCCCTAATTCCTGCTATTAGCAATAGCCTTAAATTCATTCAAGTCCATCTTTTAATATTTTCATTTCAGTGTAGCTGAATGTTTCTAAACTAATGAACCAGCAGAGCCTATTGGTTCTGAATGAACAATCAATTTTTCTCCTTCTGTCCTTAAGCATAAATACCTGCTATCCCAGGAAAAATTTACTTCTTCTTGACTGCTCCCTGCAAAACTTCCCTCTCCCTTCTCCTCCCCCTCCCTCTCAACACAGAGCTCCCAATACTCATGCCAGCTACTGCTAAAGTATCTTGCAATGAACAGAACAAAATAACAATTATCTCTTGACTTTCACCTTGAGCTAAAAAGGAAGATGAAAAATATGTAGTGCAGCTGAGTCAGAACAAGTGATTGAGATGCAGTTTATAAAGTTGATGACTGATCATATTCCCGAATGCAAATGAAATATTTAAATACAAGTGTCTAATTGTTTCCTTGCCTTTCACTGTCAGCGGTCATTAACAGCCTCCCAGAGTTAGCACAAAGCGGCCAAATCAAACTGAGATATTTTTTGTTTTATTTAACACTCACTTTGCACAGAATAAATGATGGCACCTAGTACAGGACAGTAGAAACTCAAATCTACACAAAACTTCTAAGTAAAACATATAAGCATATCCCAGCAATTTCAGTTTGATTCACCTTTCTACCCATCATCACATTCACTTTACTATTTCAGTTCTTCTTTTACAAAAATCTCCCAATCTTTGAATTGTTTTACTGGTAGCTTTTTTGTTGGTTGGTTTTTTTTGTATTGCTTCTCCTTCCTCCCTGGAACTTCCAACTTCAGGCTTCTAGTCTTCGGCTTTTCAAAGAATGTAAGCTATTACCAAAAACATACAGGTATTCCCATTCCCCTATGTTTCAGCCTCCCTGTGTTGTCCCTAAACTAGAATTACTACAGCATTCCAAAAAAGGTAAGTGAAGCATAAGGACTTGAAATATCTGAAACTAAAAAAAGCCTTGCAGACAGAGATCCTAAAAAACTTAACATTGGGCTATTTTATATATGGGCTGAATGCATTTTTGAGGGCAATAGGCAAGGATGATAATATTTTGCATTAATTTTTTTTTTTAGTACATTAGTTATTACCAAACCCTTGGGCCATAGATGTAACTCACATGTTTATATAATTCAGAAAAAAATAAAAGGTGAGCTATCTCCTGTTAAAGAACAAAGAATTGTAAGCAAGCTCTTATTTCAGGAGCTACATTTTCCGTTAAACAAGCAATTTCAAGGCACTTATGAAAGTACAATTCCATAAATTAATGTAAGCACATTAACAACTGTATAAATTAATAGTGTCCTGAGCCATATAGGGGAATTAAAAGTTATAAATCTAGACCCAGAAAGGAATATAAAGATTTCCAATATGTGGAATGGAACATACTTTTTGATCAATGACATAGCCATAAAGTGAACACTGCATGTGTCTATTGCTGATATCAAAAGTAATGTGTATCAACAATAGATTGGAAGAATATAAAGTACAAGAAATAGATGTCTCAGCAGAAATTGATGCCTGCTATTGTAGTATACATGCTTACAACAAACATTTGTCCTGCCTCTTTTGAGAGGCTTGACAAAAGCATTAATGATTAATGATTAATGCTGCCACGTGAAACATTCAATTGTTAATCATTACGTTCAAAATTATTTGTTCATATAATCACATATGGAACTGACCTTAACATATCTTAACTGATGTTTGTAGGTACTGATGATCATTTTGGACTCTCAAGTCTTCTTATGCAGCTGAGTTTTCATATTCTACATGTGCAGTTCAAGTACCATTGAAAAATGAATTAACTTCATTGCTAAGTTGTTCTACTTTTATCTTAAAAGCAGCACGGCTGGCATCTAACAGATCTGTCATACTGATGCTTTGTGAGAGTTTGGGATTGATTGCTCCCCTCATATCTCCCTTTCACACCAGTATCTTTAGCTGCAAAAGGAAGGCATGACTTTCAGGTTTGGATGCTAAGTTCAAAGCTATGGATAAGAAACTGTGTGGAACTTCAATAAGAATAAAAATAACATTTAGAATTTCTACTAACATATAGGGCTGTTTTTTTAAAAAATTTTACAGAATCATAGAAATATAGAATCATAGAATAGTTAGGGTTGGAAAGGATCTCAAGATCATCTAGTTCCAACACCCCTGCCATGGGCAGGGACATCACACACTAAACCATGATTCCCAAGGCTCTGTCCAATCCAGCCTTGAACACCTCTAGCAATGGAGCATTCACAACTTCCCCATTCCAGTGCCTCACCACACTTACAGTAGAGAATTTCTTCCTCATATCCAATCTAAACTTCCCCTGTTTAAGTTTGAACCCGTTCCCCCTTGTCCTATCATTGGAGTCCCTAATGAAGAGTCCCTCCCAAGCATCTCTATAGGCCCTCTTCCGATACTGGAAGGCTGCTATGAGGTCTCCACGCAGCCTTCTCTTCTCCAGGCTGAGCAGCCTCAACTTTCTCAGCCTATCTTCACACAGGAGGTGCTCCAGTCCCCTGATCATCCTCGTGGCCCTCCTCTGAACGTGTTCCAACAGTTCCATGTTCTTTTTATGATGAGGACACCAGAACTGCACACGATACTCCGAGTGAGGTCTCATGAGAGCAGAGCAGAGGGGCAGTACCACTTCTTTCAAACTGCTGGTCATTCACCTTTTGATGCAGCCCAGGATACAGTTGGCTTTCTGGGCTGCAAGAGCACACTGCCAGCTCATGTTCGTTTTTTTCCTCAACCCAAGGAACCTCAGCACCCCCAAGTCCTTCTCTGCAGGGCTGCTCTCAATCTCTTCTCTGCCCAAACTGTACCTGTGCCTGTGATTGCTCCGATCCAG
>JANRGW010047048.1:0-11456 GCA_024733675.1 Psilopsiagon aymara
ACTAAAAACATTGGTGTTATCAGCGCTGTTCTCAGGCCACAAGTCAAAAACACAGTGCTGCACCAACTACTAAGAAGAAAAATGACTGCTACTGCTGAACCCATGACATCTATTAAATAAAAAGAGCTTGATATTAGCACTGATAGGAAAAAGAAAATACAACTAGTGTATTTTGCTTTTTTATTTTTCCAGTGCCTGTTAGTACTGTTGCACTTTCAAATTCTAAACTACAACAGTAGAAAAATAGCTTTATTGAGTTATCCCTTTTTTTGTTCTCAATATAAAATACCACAACTAGATCCTGCAATGTCAGAGACACAACTAATCAATAATGTTAAGGACACCAGTGGTAGTCTGTTCCATATTTATCACAGCAATTAATCATGAAGCTGAAATGTAAGATTTTGCTTGTTATGTGCATTTAGGCATCCATCCATTAAGTTTTTATTTTATCTGAATTGTTCTGCATATGTTCAGTAACAAATGCCTGAGCCGGAACAATGGCAGGAGGGGGGGCAAAAAAAAAGCAACCCAGAAAAATGAAATAAACCTGAGAACAGAAGTCAGCTTTACTCAGAAGAGTCAGTATTGAGACGAATATGTGCAAAATATGTAGAAAATAGGCTGAGATGCACTTAACTATGAATTTTAGCTATTTGCTTATGAAAATGAAAACAAGAGCTTTCCATTCTGGAAGACTTTAAATCAAAACTTTCTGAATTAGCATAAATTTACATTAATTTAAATTAATTTACATTAAGGGGGGGACTGCTGGATGAAAATCTGATTATCAGCATTATGTGCTTGCAGGCCAGAAAGCCATTCGTACGCTGGAGAGAATTGAAAAACACGGCATCAGGTTAAGGGAGGTGATTATCCCCCTCATGAGACACCACCTGGATTACTGTGTTCAGCTCTTAGGCCCCCAGCCAAAGAAGGATGTGAATGGCTGGTGAAAGTCCAGAGGAGGACCAGACAGCTGGAGCATCTCTTCTCTGAAGACAGGCTGAGAGAGTTCAGCCTGGAGAAGAGAAGGCTCCAGGGAGATATTTTTTCCTTTCAGTTCTTAAATGGGGCATATAAGAAAGATGGACACAGGCATTTTAGTGGGTCTTATTGTGATAGGAAAAGGGGTAACGGTTTTAAACTAAAAGAGGGTAGATTCAGACTAGATATAAAGAAGAAATTTTTTTACTATGAAGGTGATGCAACACTGGCACAGGTTGCCCACAGAGGTGGTAGATGAATCTATGGAAACATTCAAGATCAAGATGGACAGGACTCTGGGCAACATGATAGTTAAAGTTGTCCCTGCATATTGCAGGGGCTTTGTACTAGACGGAACACTAAAGGAACCCCTTAATCGTCCCTTCCAATCTGAAATATTCTACAATTCTATGATTGCATCTATCTTCTGCATACCATCCTGATGTCCTCCAGAAGACTGGAGGAAGGCAAACGTCACCCCCATCTACAAGGGCTCAAAGCAGGATCCAGGAAATTATAGGCCCATCAGTCTTACTACAGTCCCTAGAAAAGTTATGGAATGTATTCTCCTGGGGCTATTACAATTAAAATGAACCATGTGATTAGGAAAAGCCAGCACAGATTCACCAGGGGCAAACCATGCTTGACAAACCTGCTCTGTGATGTGGGATTAGTAGTAGACATTGTCTACCTGGATATCTCTAAGGCTTTTTACCCTGTCTCCCACAATCTTCCTAGAAAAACTGATGCATTACAGTCTTGACAAATGATCTGCACAGTGAGTGGGGAACTGTCTGACAGGCTGCACCCAGAGGGTAGTGATAAAGAGCTCTTTTTCAAACTGGGAGCCTGTCACAAGTGGTGTCTTCTGGGGATTGATACTGTGCCCAAAGCTATTCAATGTCTTTGTAAGTGATCAGGAAAATGGGAAAAGTGTTCCCTGACCAAGTAAGTGTGCTGGCAGTACCAAATTGAATGAGGAAGTGGACACTTCAGACCCTGCATGAAGACTTGCATAGGCTGGGAAAGCAGGCCCACAAAAACATTATGAAATTCAACAAGGGCAAGGTCTTATACCTGGGTAGGCACAATCCAATAGTGCAGCACTACCTGGGGTCTACCTGGCTGGAAAGCAGCCCTGTGGAAAAGGGCCTGGGAGTTCTGGTGGACAACAAGATCAATATGAGTGAACAGTGAGCTGCTGCGGCCAAGAAAGCCAACAGGATAGCCCATAAATAGGATGAAAAAGCTCATAGGAGAAGACAAAGGCAGGGAGACCACTTCTTAATCACAAATCGCAAGCAAAACAGAATTGACTTGAAGAAAATTTAACTAATTTCCAATAAAAATAGATTGGTGTATTGAAATAAACCCATAAGCTAACATTCCTCTTCCCCCTCTCCTCCCCCTTTTTCATAAAATTAACTTAATTCTTCAATTCCCAATTCCTCTACCTTCCCCCATGCCCTTAACATCACAGGGAGCTGGGAAACAAGAGGCAATGGTTATTCCATAACAGCTTCTCTCTGCCCCCTCCTTCCTTACACTTTTCTGACTCTATCATGGGTCCTTCTGATAGGTTTCAGTCCTTCAAGATACAGCCCAAATGGCTAAAGTGAAACAACACTGTGGCCAGTTTTAGTAACTTAGAGGCACTTTTACCTGAATAAGTATGAGTTGATCAGCAGACACCTACATCCAAGTGACTCTCGGTAGGCTCCCTTTATAGTCAGTGGAGATACTGGCATTTTAAGAGAAGGTGTCTTATTTCCTAAAATTACATGTCTATAAAAGGACAACTAAATCTACATTTTAAAGGTGCCTCTTTCATGATTGAATTTGGAAGGGAACTCTGGAAGTCCCTTAGTCCAAAACCCCTGCTCAGCCAGGGTCACCTAGAGCTGTTTGCCTGGGACCACATGCAAACAACTTCTGAATATCTCCAACAAGAAAGATTCCTCAAATTCCCTGAGAAAACTATGCCAATTCTGTCAGTCTCACAGTAAAAATATGTTTCCTGAGGTTCTGTTTGTGGTTCAGTTTGTGCCCATTGCCTCTTCGTCCTATCACTGAGCACCACTGTGTCTTGCTGTTGGCTGCATGTAGGTGGGGACAGGGCAGGGAGTGAGCAAGCAGCTGTGTGGTATTTAGTTGCTGACTGGGGTTAAACCCTGTCACACTGAAAAGATCCTGTCCGCATCCTCTTTGCACCCTTCCTGCAGATATTTACATACATTGAGAAAATTCTCCCTGAACCTTCTCTTCTCCAGGCTGAACAGTTCCATCTTTCTCAGCCTTTCCTCATACGAGAGATTCTCCAGACCCTTAGACATTTTTTTGGCTCTTTGTTGGACTGTCTCCAGTATTCCCATGTGTCTCTTCTTTTGAGGAGCCCAGAATTGGACCTAGTACTCCAGATGTGGCCTCACCAGTGCTGAGTAGAGGGGAAAGATCACCCACCTTGACCTGCTGGCAATGATCTGCCTAATGCAGTCTAGGATATCCTTAAACTTCATTGCCACACAGTCACATTTGCTGACTCATGTACAATATGGTGTCAATAATGGCTCCCAGATCCATTTCTGCAAAGCTGCTTTCTCTCTGGTTGTCGCCCAGCATGGTGCCTGGTATTATTCCTTTTCAGGGGCTGGAATTTGCACTTTCCTTTGTTGAACTGGCATTGCATATATTAGCAAGAGCTGCACTGAAATGGCAAACATGACAAGGGACCTCCTAGAAAACTGTCCCTCCGTAGAGGGGCTGCTGGCTGACAATGTGGGTACTATAGGACATCCTGAATACTAGTCAGGGGCTGTATTTGAGACACTGAATCAAATCCCGCATCAGTACTGTCTATGCTACTTTTTTAGACAACTCTCTTTCATACTGGACCATACATGTTAAAGTATTCATATTAAATACTTTAGTATCTGGAGTTGAATTCCACCCCTAAAGGTAATTAAAATAAATCCAACCATCACAGATGAGTAAGAAATCAAAATGTGAAAGAACTACTAATTTTTAATAAATTGTAATCAGTCTAATGAGTCAATTTATTTCTGTTTCATAACATTCATAGGCAGTGTAGGGAAGTATGCACACCGTATACCTCTCTCACAAAGAGTGAAAATCCACTGAGGATAAATTCAAGATTAAAGGAAGTGTTATAATTGCATTCTGCACAGACAACAAAATGCTATTTGGTAGTTTAACTTAATTTAATTCAAAGAAAGAAGAATGGGTTTTTTGCTGATAGACACTACTCTGAAAGGAATACAGATGGGGTAATGTCAGAAACCAAAAAGTAATTTTTGTAATTAGCTCTGGGAAATAGAAGGTGAATCCAGTGATACAAAAGTGCTGCCCTACCTGCAACAGTTTTCACTTGATCTTCTCCTAAGGCCAGTAATGCTGCACTATTTATACAAACAAAATCATACACAGCATGTTTAGCTGTGTGTCATGTCACAGTGCAAGCACATTTCACACTTAAAGTTAACCAGCAAAGGAATAAGAGAAAATATTATTATTTGTAAAGAAACAATGAGAAAAATATTAATCATTACTCGATGGATTGAATAAAACAGGAAAAAAAACCCAGCCAAGCTGCACAGATGTGAAACATCACCAATGCTGTGCTTCTGGAGTGCCAGGTCACATGCTTAGAACATCTGAGTGTACATCTTGGACAACAGGCACACTGAGATATATGAACATTAAAAAACATGAGTTGTGGATGACAAATTTTCCTTGTTTCCTCAAATAAATTTCATTTCCTTTTTTGGTAAGAGGCTTATCTTTTTAAATCAGTGACACTTGTAACAAAAGGTATTTGAAATTCAAAGATAGGAATACCAACAAAGGCATTTTGTCTTTTGCTTTACTCTGTTACACCAGTTTCCATACTTGGAAATGGTGTTTAAAATAGATGAATAGATATGCTAACTGGACCTGAAAGACAGGTCAACAAAAAAATTCACTGCTAGAAGTCACAGGATTAGATAATATTTACAAGAAAAAAAAAAATCCTCAAAAAACATGACAAAAACATGGCCACAGTCTGCATGATTATGTTTAACTTTTAGCATAAATGGTTGCAAAGAACTTTACAACAGCTGAAAAGGAATTTTTGCCATACATACACACTTACAGGACTAAGACTTTAGTGAAGTTAATATATGAAAATGTAATGAAGCAATCAATATGTAGAAACAACTCAAAAAATACTGAACCATCTTCTTACCCTACCTACCATGAGGGATAAAGGATTACTTTCCATTTCAGAAGTAATTCAGTAGATTAATATGGGTCGTGTACAAACTAATCAATATCTTTAGGATGGGTGAATGAAATCACATGACCACCCTCCCTCTACAATCTTGATTCTACAAATAGGGAAGATACAATTGCTGAGTCACTTCATAAGATTGCAGTGGAATGCTGATGAGTTATGATCCAGAAATAACCAGTATAGGATTATTTTTATAATCCTATAGAGAAGCAAGCGTCAGGTAACAAGCTAATGACATGTCAGAAGGGGGACCTTGAGGTCCTCCATATTACATAAGGTCATAAATACCCTTCTTTGGATGATGCTGAACAGCTGACAGACCATCAGCATCCTCAGATAGTATGGTGCTGAGTGAGACTGTACCCTATAATTTATCTTTACTGTTTTGTCTAGTCTCATCTTTAACACACCATTGTATTGACTCTGTCAAAAAGATGATGGCAAACAACACTCACCAGGAAACTTTGCATCTGATTTTGCAAAAATTGCATGCTACTCTTAACTATGGAAAATAAGGGCAAGTGCAAAAACTGAGCAGGGGAATAACAGAATCATAAAATGGTTAACATTGGACAGCATCTTAAAGATCATCTCATTCCAATCCCCCTGTCATGGGCAGGAACACGCAAAGTGTTCCTAAAACTAGAGCAGGTTGCACAAAGCCTCATCCAATGTGACCTTGAAAACTTCCAGGTATTGAGCATCCAGAACTTCTCTGGGCAACTTGTTCCAGTGCCTCACCACTCTCATAATAAAAAAAAAAAAAACTTCCTAATATGTAATTTAAATCTACCCTCTTTCAGTTTAAAGCCATTCCCCCCTTGACTTTTGAAAGTGCCTCTCCAGATTTCTTGTAAGGCCCCTTAAGGGGTGGGAGGCAAGTACTGGAAAGCTACTATAAGATCTCCCCTGAGCTTCCTCATCTCCAGGTTGAAAACCCTCAACTCTCAGCTATCTTCACAGAAGAGGTGCTCCAGACCATTGGTCATCTTTGTGGCCCTTCTCTGAACTCATTCAAACATCTCCATGCCCTTCTTATGTCTAGGGGCCCAGAGCTGAATGGAGTATTCCAGGTGAGGTCTCATGAGAGTGGAGCAGATAGGGAGAATCACCTCCCTGGACCCACTGGTCAGGCTCCTTTGGATGCATCCCAGGATACAGTTGGCTTTCTGGGCTGCAAGTGCACATTGCTTCTTAAGCCACTTTACAGCTATCTGATATTTACAGAAGAAAATATTTCTTACCCTTGTGCTACTCTCCTTTTCTTCTTTGGACATCTTAATCTTTTTTATCCTAAAAAATAATCAAATCTAATGCAGTAGTATTACACTGCCTTGCTTGTGTAAAATAAGACCACAGCCTGAAAGGCACAGAATGTCTTGTGAAATAATTCTTAGCACTTCCTACTTCTGCAGCAGATTTACCTGGTACAAAGTTCATCAGAATGTTTAAACAATTATGCAATAAGTTTTTGGTACTTAAAAGCATCCTCTGGGATGACAGTGTGCTTCTATCCATACCTTTTGCATTTGACTATCTGATGACAATTACATTTGGTATAATCTAAGACAACAATGACACTTATTTTTTAATTATTTTGGTTTTGGTAGCCCATAGTTTAGAAATTAAAATAAACAAGTAACGATTACAGAAAAGATAAAAGCTTGGAGAAGGACATTTTACAAAATATAAATCTTTTGTATATTTTAAACCTGTACACCTACCTCCACTACAAATACTCATTCTTCCTAGTATTTCAGACTTCATTTCTGTACCTGCTCAATGCACTCTGATGACCTGCAGAATTCACAGTTTCACACATACAGTAGTTACTGTAACATTCACTCCATTAGTGTCTGACAGATTCATTTTGGATTTGAAGCCTCCTGTCTAAATTGACACCAACTATCCAAATGCAGTTCCCTTTGCATTCCTGATGTGTCACACTGCATTACATTTTCTGTGTCACCACCCATCATGTTATGTTGTGTCACGGAGAAAAGCCAATGTGAATTGACATTACACATGATGATGTGATCTAAGAAATTTAAAGCTATGCAGCGCAATGAAGCAGAAAGGTGACATACTGCAACCAAGGTGTAAATACACACTTCCTCCAGAGCTTCAGCTGTCTGCTAAAAACACATATGTTGGATAATTTCTAGAACTTGAGAGAATGAGGTATGAACACTTCTAGTGTAATACATAAAATACTAAACTCCAGGAATATTGTAGATTTGACTTAGGTATACAAAAGCAAGGACAATTAAAATAAAAGTTAATACTTTAATTTAATAGGTGTGATTTCCACTAACATAATCTATTGTACTAGCAATTTTGAAGAAGAAAAGTTAATTATGACTTACAACATCCAAGAAAGAGAGTAAGCATCCCTTTGTAAGTTTGATGAATGAAAAAATAAAGAAAATTAGGAAGCTGAAATGGCAATAAATAATGCTATTAATAAAATACATGCAAAAATACAAGAACAGGTCCAAGATTTTTTTTTCTTAGTGCCAGGGAATATACAATCATTGTTACTTTAAGTATCCCCTCTTACTGTCAGGGGCAATAGATCTGAGTTTGTTTTTATGTATTTCATCTTGCCATATTAGGCTAATATTCATCAAATACAATTTAATGTGATGAATGAAAGTGTTCAAGTTAGGAGTAGCTCAAGCATTCTGTCTTCTGCAATTAGCAAGAAAAGTGTCAGGATGTTACAGAATACAGAAGCACAAAGTAGATGAGGTAGCTGCAGACCTATAACTCAGGTCCAACCATTAGCGAAGCTGAGCAAATGTTCTTAGTAGGCATACACATACTTGCATATTTTTATGTACATACATAAATGTGGCCCACACACAGATCAGCACAGACACACTCAGTGCTTACAGACCCAAATAGCACCAGTGACCTCTTCCTGCTCCCACCTCTGACTAAGCAGGATGAAGATGCATTACTGGGAAGTGTATATGCACATATGCATATATACACATACATGTGCACAAGTAAAGTGTGGATCCCTGTAGCAACTGTGCTCAGATCCTCAGTCTGTCCAGTAGCTGTCCTGTACCCAATCTCCAGAGAAACTGCACCTGGATATCCCAGTCTCCCCACTTTTTGGTACCTGAGCTTGTGTACCAAGGCTGTATCCCCACTCCCAGCTCTCATCCTTAAAGAATCCCAGACCCCACTGTCTCTCCAGCAGCTGGCTGAGACTACTCTAATAACCAGTTCCTCACATGGCCTCATTCTTAGAGATGGGCCCAGGCCAGCAACTTGACCTTCTTGCCTGCTAATCCAGCCTGCCCTTTAGTAGCAATCACACACTCATTTGCTGGTCCACAGTCACTCCAGGTGCTGACAGCACCCATATACAGGTCCCAGGTCTGACTTCATCTGCTGGCACTTTGACCCTCATACCCACACACACAGAATGGAGTTCCTCATCCAGGAAAATAGTTAGAATTTACTCAGAAGATGAGATGACTTCTGTTCCAGCACAGGACACAAACAGACAACTGCACTGACCATCCAACTCTACAAGAAGCAGACCATTTTAAGCAGTTTTTCTGCACTTCTCCCACCAAATTGCCAATATCATAGAATCGTAGAATAGTATGGATCGGAAGGGACCTTTAAAGATCACCTAGTCCAACGCCTGTGCAATAGGCAGGAACATAGTCCACTGTTCAACTTGATGTTGGACACTTTCAGGGGCATCCATGACTCTTCTGGGAAACATGTTCCAGTACCTCAGAATCCTTCACTGTAGAAATTTCTTCCTTATGTCCAATCTAAACCTACCTTCCTCCAGTTTAAAACCATTACTGTTGTCTTGTCAATACAGGCCCTGAAAAAAGGTCTGGGGTCTCAAGAGAAGAGAGGGGGAAGTCACCTTCCTTGACCTGCTGGTCACATTTATTTTGATTCAGCCCAGGATATGGTTGACTTTCTGAGCTGTGAGTGCACATTACTGGGTCATGTCCAATTTTTCATATTATCCCCAAGCCCTCAGGGCTGCTCTCAATCCATTAATCTTCCATTCTGTACTGATAGTGATGATTATCCCAAACCTGATGCAAGACCTTGCACTTGTCCTTTCTGAACTTCATGAGGTCTGCATGGGTCCTTTCTTTAAGACTGTCAAGGTCTGTCTGGATGGCATCCCTTCCCTCTACTCTATCAACTGCATCACTCAGCTTGGTGTCGTCCCCAAAATTCCTAAATGTGCACTTCATCCCAACTTCAATGTAAACAATGAAGATATTTAATAATCTTCATCTCTTCACAGACCCTTGAAGGATACCACTCGTATTTAGTTTCTACTTGGACATTGAGACATTGTCTGCAACTCTTTGGACATAGCCATCCAGCCAATTCCTTATCCATTTGAAAAAAAAACCCTTCAAACACACATATCTCCAATTTACTGACAAGAATGTTGTGGGGAAGAATGTTGTGTCTTGTCAAAGACATTACAGAAGTCCAGGTAGATGACACTCGCAGCTGTTCTCAGATCCACTGATGTAGTCACTCCATTGCAGAAAGCTACTTGATGTATCCTTTTTCCTTGCCTTCTGTTCCTCCTCAGCAACTTCTAATGTATTTTGTATAATCCCAGACGCTCTTCCCCTGCATCCTGTAAAGAGTTACATATCTCTAGACAGTGACTATCCTCAGTCCAAAAGGTGCTCGTGATTCATGAGGTGGGTGTCACACATGGACCATGAGACTGAGGTTCAACTTGGACAGCCCTGGAAGGGACTTGACAGGGGCTTTTTCCTAAATGGGAATGCCGGGGTTAGCCCACTTGCTCTTGTGCCTCTGCTCCTTTTATCTGTGGGTAGATATGCCTTTTAAGGTTCGATCATGTGCTGGGCTGGGCTACTCCTGTGGTGGTCCAGGTAGTAGCCAGATGAGGCAGTTATTCAGGGTACCTCACCTGCCATTGTTCTCCTGTGCTCCTTTTTGTGTGTGAAGAAAACCTATCATATAACCTAACAAAGGACATGATTTATGACTCACATTAGAGGGGTAACTAAGCTAACGCCTTAAAAAAAACTCAACAAAATAAGATCTTTGAGGTTAATGTAGATTGTGCATATATAGCATGGAAGTGTTCATTCTCTCATCAAGTTACTCTTCCAGAACGCCTTTTATGGTCAGAATCAGCCCCTTCTTGCAGTTCAGGTGACATTATTTCCCCCATTCTGGTGGACTCACTGAAACCCAGAGCAGATATAACCTAGTTAATTTTATTTATCCACTGTCATTTTTTCTGTAAGGCCTCATTTAGGGTAATTCTTCACGTAATTGTGAATATTTCGTGAAGGTGGATCTTAGCCCTTTCTTCAAAGTTCACCCATTCTTAATGCATTTAAATTTATCAGCTGGTGAGGCAATTAACTATTCCATCATTGTTGTTTATTCTCTAGAAGAAAATCTTTGTCATAGTAAGTTAAGCATTCAATAGGTGAGTTTGACTGCAAACTCAGAGCAATTTAAACACTTCAGAACTTTGATATTCGATGTCATTCTCCACAGGGCCTCTCTCAATCTCTTCTCTGCCCAACCTGGAGCTGTGCCTGGGATTTCCCCGACCCAGGTGTAGGACCTTGCACTTGGCAGGGTTAAACTTCATAAGGTTGGCATCAGCCCACCTCACAAGCATGTCAAGTTCCCTCTGGATGGCATTCCTTCCCTCCAGTATATCAACCGAACCACCCAGCTTGGTGTCATCAACAAACTTGCTGAGGGCTCACTCAATCCCACTGTCCATGTCACCCATTCTTGAAAACAGAGATTATATTTCCTTTTTCAAGTCATCGAGAACTTCACCTGACTGCCATGATTTTTCAAATATGATGGACACTGTCTTAGCAACTTCATTCGCCAGCTCCTTCAGGACCCGCGGATGGATTTCATCAGGTCCCAGTGACTTGTATATGTTCAGGTTCCTAAGATGGTCTGAAACAGACCCTCTCCTATGGTGGGGCCAATGTCTTCATTCTCACTGTCCCTGTATCTGCCTTCCAAGACTTGGGTGGTGTGGGCAAAGTATGTCTGCCCATTGAAGACTGAGGCAATGAAGTCACTAAGAACCTCAGCCTTCTCCAAATCCAGGGTAGCCAGTTCTCCTGATAGCTTCTGGAGAGGGCCCACATTGTCCCTA
>JANRGW010047063.1:0-39554 GCA_024733675.1 Psilopsiagon aymara
AACAATGCCTCATGGAGGGATCTAGACAGATTGGAGCATTGGGCAATGTGATGAAATTTAACAAGAACGAATGACGGGGTGGAGCAAGGCGAGTCGCAGTATAAACTGGGAGAGGAGTGGCTGGACTGGAGCGCAGCCTTGCAGAAACGGATCTAAGGGTGCTGGTTGAAACAGGCTCAGCACAGGTCAGCATGTGCTGGTATCCAGGAGAGCAATCTGCACCCTGGGTGCATCAAACACAGCGTTGCCAGCTGGTCTAAGGAGGTGATTATCCCGCTGTAACCAGCGTTGGGGCAGCCCTAGGTCAGTACCGCCCGCCGCGCTGAGCCACGCCTCACCCCCAACCGCGGCGGCGCCGCGGAGCCCTCGCACAGCGAGCTCGACACGGCCCGGAGACGGTACAACTCGCGAGAGCGGCTGCGCGGCGCGGGAGGGGCGGGGAGCAACGGTTCTCCTCCCCATGCCCTCCCACAAAGAGCAGCCCCCGGGGGCGTGTGGAGGCTGCGGGCAGGAGGGGGGGCAGTCGTCGGGCAGCAAACGCTGCGGCTCTAGTGTCTGCCCCAGCGGTGGCCGATGCCTCCAGACGGATCTGTGAAGGGAGGAGCTGCAGGGCTGACCTCGGGCCGCGGCAAGTGCCCAGTCCTTTCTGCTGGGGCAGGGACAGGTAGCAAACCTGTCTGCAAAAGCTGTGCCATGTGGAGGACCTCCTGCAGCAGGTGGCTGAGCTGCAGGAGATGGTGAGAGGGCTGCAGACCATCAGGGATTAGGACAACGAAGAACCACCCAGTGTGGGAGAATCAGTCATACGATGTTTTGGGTTGGGAATGATACTAAGATCATCTCCCCCACCATGGACAAGAATGCATTCCACTAGACCAAGTTGCTCAAAGCCCCATCCAACCTGGCCTTGAACACTGCTAGGGATGGAGAGTCATTCAAAGCTTCATCAGGATACATTCTGACTTGGCAATAGGAAACATTTCTTTAGCAGGAGGGTGGTGGAACACTCAAAACAGGTTTCCTAAAAAAGCAGCCAAGAGATGTACCAAGCCTGCGGGTGTTTATAGGCATTTAGACAATGCCTTTAATTACATGGCTTTAGCTTTCGGTCAGCCCTTAAGAGGTCAGGCAGCTGGACTAGATGATCGTTGTAGGTCTCTTCCAACTGAAATACTATGTTCTGTTCTAAAACGTGCTTGGAGAGCTGGACCTACACTTAGCCAGCAACAACAGTCATGAGGCTGAAGGACAGCAAACAAGAGGAAGCTTTCCAGTTCTGGAAGGCATTAGGGAGGGGTAAAAAAAGCAGGCAGCCCCAACATAGTTATTCAGTATCAGCATGGTTAGGATGCTGTTGTGGGAAAAGGATGAAGTGGTTTTCAATCCACTTGTTTACCTCCAGACCAAGTATTCTTGTGAGCTAGTATAATGAAGAATAATGTAACTGCTTTCTGAAGAATAAAGGCTGGTCATGACCATATCATGTCTGAGCCTCCAGGATAAGTGACAAGAATCCTCTCTTTGATGCCTGTATATTATTAGGAGGAAAAGGGGACTGAGAGCCTAACTCACCTTGCCTGAGTCATTCTATAGGGACAGATATTAACATTTTAAGTATCTAAAAGAGATACCGGAATATCAAGTCCTGCCAGTATTCAATGGAACTGCCCTGCCTATGTGTCAAACTCAAAAACAAGTTTTGATGTTTTCCAGAGTTCTTTTCCCAAACCTCCTTAAAGGTCAAATTCATTTATTTCCTTGAATGTACTGGGGAGAGACAAGAGTTCAGCTCTAGAAGCTTCTTCCTAAGACTGTCATCTTTAATGAAATTTGGATTCGGATGCAGCTTGTAGCTACATGGTGTAAAGTCAGAATAACTTTCATGAAGTGACTTCTTAAGAAGCTCTAATTGCCAGTTGCTATGCAGGTCATCTTTTACTATTGGCTTTAACAGGACTTTAGGCTTCAGGTTTTCAACTTGCATGAACTAAATGACAGTATCATCAATCACTTGATTTCTCAGTTTACTTCATTATTGTTCAAACAGTTTTGTTTCCTGTCTCCATTTAATAATATTTGTAATGTCTTATGAAAATTAGTTTTTGAAAAACACCAAACAAGGAATGAAAACAGGACCTCCTATTGCCTCTCCAAGTAATCAAAATCTGAATCTAAATAGTTCTATGGCAACAGGCTGAGAAAAGTATGTTTTCAATTACTTTATTTCCATGTATAAACTGCACATCCAAATCACACTTCATGAATAAGTAAACAACTTAATTTGGTTGTGAGTTGCTTTTATCTTTTTTATTTTTTTTTCCTCTGGAGGGGGGGTTCTATTTTCTTTTTTGGTGGAAAATAAGCAAGAAGAAACAGAATAATCAAACCCACCCAGCACCAGCAAACTTTTCTCATTACACTCTGAGCAATAGCAAGATGGGGAAAATAGCAGATCATTATGTCTGATGAGTATAATTACATTTTTTTTCAAAAAAAAAGGGGGAAAATCTAGGTTTATCACTACACCTGTTTTTTGGTTTGTTTTTTTCTTTTAATAGATACCTTTAAATTCCGCTGAACATGCAGCAGCAGAAAAATTATTCCTTCTTGCTGTTTGATGGCCTCCAGTAATGCTTAAGAAAAATTGTTTTCCATTCCACTGAACTGTAAAATAAACAAAACAAACCTTTCACTAAATGCTCTAAAGGCCAAAGGGTCTCAATGAATGAACTTCAAATGGCTGCTTTTCTC
Organism: Psilopsiagon aymara; assembly: GCA_024733675.1. Classification (NCBI taxonomy): domain Eukaryota; kingdom Metazoa; phylum Chordata; class Aves; order Psittaciformes; family Psittacidae; genus Psilopsiagon; species Psilopsiagon aymara. Next base: position 2,752 of record JANRGW010047063.1, read on the forward strand.
ATCATAGGAAAAATCCATTATGTGATTGTGTTTAGAAATGGTCTAGCATATTTTGGGTGCTATAGCATTTTAAAATAATAAGGTTTAGAAATAAATAATAAACTGGTGAAAAGGCAGAAAGTAAGTCGCTCCCTAAATCTAAATACAAATGTATTTCAATGTCATTTTCTATACATACAGAAATGCACAGAACTAAATCAGTTCTATCATTTATACTGAACGTTATGTTTTCCTGTACTTTTCAGCTTGCTTTCATTCCTTTCATGAAAGAGAATCTCATGACCTTTTCAGTATTAGCCTCAAGACATAGCTGAGCTATTCTTTTCATATAGAAACCCAAGACCCCAGCTGGCTAGCATGAAAGCTAACTTTGCCAACAAATCCTTAAGAAAACATGTGATAATGTTCGTTTGTATTTTTGGGATTTTTTTTTTCTTTTTACAGAAGCTATCAATGAATCTAAATATAACAGCTTTCTGTAAGTTTTTAGGTTAAACCAGGACCCTTTGAGATCAAGCATTAATTAACATGCTGTCCTGAGTGTTATAGACTAATAAAAGATCGAATATACAACAGAATCAAAAGACCTTCTGGTAACTGCATCTGTTTCAATTCATCTGTTACAAAATGTACAACTAGTGGTTTAGGATTCCTAATCTCTTATTCATCACCAGAAAATAAAATATCTATAGTATCTGTTCTATTGTAAGCTCCATTAGGAGACAATTTCCAGCCTCTCAGTAGGATTTCCAAGAGCTTCACTGCAAAGTTTACTTTTTATAAGGGATTTCTTAGTAACGACAAACAATCAGGAAACAACTTTTCCTTAAAAGATTTATCTTCTTTGATTTTGCCAAGTAGGTTTCTTCTGTTGGTATGTTGAAAGTCCTCAGGATTGTCTATTAGCAGTGTAAGGAGCTAATGAAATAAAAAAGATGTCCTTAAAAATCCAGGGATGAACTTCACATAATACTCCTCAAAAAGGGATTTTGAATGGTATCAGACATATGCAGAGGCTTACCCTTGCACCCATCCTCATTTGCAGACATTCAAATCCAGTGTCCCTTAGATTCAATGAACTGTGTGTTCTGGATCACATGGGTTCAGCAACTGAGAGCCATGCATTCAATTTTTTTCTCAGGAAGTACTAGACAAGCAGTTAGGAAGCAGGCAGTGCTTAACTAGATAAAAGATAACACCATGTCACTGCTTTGGCTATTTCATCTAGTTTAAGACTCAGAACTTGTGATGCAGCACTGATAAGATGTGGAGGACAACTCAAATACAAGGGTAAGGCAGTGCTGAACAGTTAACCAAAGCATGATTTGAGCACAGAAGCACACCTCACAGAGACTGGTAGTACTGGAAAAGTGGAACAGAATTTCTTTACTTGTCCTCTACCTAACTTGTACTTGGCAACTGCTGAGCTGCTATTCTCAGGATAAGATGGTGACTCCTTACAGCCCTATGCTATATGATTGCATTTGGACATGGAGGTATAGGAAAATGAGAAGACGACCTTCTAAACCCCTGCAGTAACATTAAAAATTCAGTATGTATTGATGCTTTTTGTGTTTTCATAAAGTCTTTTAAGACCCTGATTGCTTGGGTTCACTCTCAGCATGAACTGGTCATTAGAAGGAACAGCTGAAGCAAATGCGATCAAATGAAACATCGATGACATGAAAACTGGGGACACACTACCCTTCCAGCTTTGCCTCTAGCACTAACAAATAGCTACTGAAGCTACAATACAGGCATGTAAATAAAGCCACACCTAACAATGCTGCTCTTTCTTGACTTATTAGATCAAATTCTCTTCTGTACCAGTAGATATAAAACTTTTCTACCATTCAGTGTAAGTATATGTTAAATCCAGAAAGCTGTTTCTGAAGAAAAAAAAAAGTAGCCTTCCTTCTCAGGCATGGAAGTAGTTCTACTAATAAATTAAGCTGTATATATAATATTTAGAACTCTCCTGACTCTGAAAACTCTGATAATTCCCACAGAAATCACGTCTGTCATACATTTCTCTTGGGTTATGGTGCCATTTGCCAACTAGGGGAGACCTTTAAAGAGAGAAGAGCTATTTGAGATTATTCTTTCAGTACTCCCACAGAAGTCAAGACCTGAGCAGCTTCTTAAATGTTGACGGAAGACAGTAAGTGTAGGACCAGTTAACACTTCAGCACATTTTTAATGCACTTTTGACCTACAAGCTTGCTGTGGAACCCAGAATAGCATTCATACACAATACAAAATAAGTGATAGGGATATTAGATATAAGACCTTGCCAACACTTCCAGAAGAGACTTCACATCTAAAATAAGCACATTAAATATCCTGATGGACTATGGATTTTTGATTAAAATTAAAGATGCAAGTTTTATATGGTCTACAGCTATATCATTGTATTAACTTGCAGGGTATAGGTACTAGATCTGAAACAACCTTATTATTTAGGTTTCAGAAATGGTTAGAGACACTTTTGATTTTGGCCAAGGTAATTTCTGTGAGTCTGCACCATTTCAGATTGTGAGAGAATCTGGACAGTATTCAGCCTTGAGCATGATGTATTTTACAAGTATAGAAGATGGCTTAACAGCCTAAATGACAGTACCTGCCTGTCTAGCCTATGTTGCTATGCATACTATTCCATTCAGGGGGCTAACAGAACAGGTACTTGACAGTTGTGTGAGGTGACAAGCAGTGATTATTCATTAGGTATTTAGGTGTTTTACACTATCCTTTTTGTTGGCTGAAGTGCAACATTAACATTCTTATACATAGCTGTTCTGCAACCAGCTGAGAATTCCTATTCCCTCAAACCTTCCAGAACTAAAGCCTTTTGGTTCCTGGAGATCCATAATCTTCTCACCCTAAGCATCCCTGTGTTCATCAACACACATAGAGATACTTCTTTGAATCCTTCTCATTCAGCTTGTCTCAACTTTCCTCTCTCATAAATCCCAAACATCCTCATTACTCCCAATCCAGCACCACAGTCCCTGCTCTGGTTCCAGCTTAGTCTTCATTTCCATCCATTCCACCTTCTACATTTGTTCCACCATGTTCACTTTGACAGTCATTTCCCAGTGATGTCAAGTACAAGTTAATCTCCTCAACTGAGCCTGCCCTCCATCCTTGTTCTAGTGCACCTGTTCCTCAACTTTGGCGTTTGATGTAGAACTGTAAAATTCAGACTTAAGTGCCACCTAGACAAACCTAGAGGGCAAAGAGAGGATGACATGGCTGAGAAAAACAATCTTAGTGGTAGCTGAAAATTTCTACTGGAGTCTTGATCTTTGTTTTCTAACTGCCTGAGTTGGGCATTTATTGTAATGAATGAAGGTTTGTTTTGTTGTGGGGTTTAGGTTTTTTCCCCACTAATTGCTTGATAAAGGGAAAGAGAGTGAAAAAAATAGTCTGAGAGTTTTATGATTTCTGCTGAGAGTTCATACTGCAATTTGTGAGTTCTATTAGCATTAAACATTAATTCGGACTTGAATTTTAGAGCTCCCTGTACTGGCAGCTCATTTGCTTGCATTATTAAGAAAATCTGAAAGTATCTACTGCATACATACAAGCGTACGATTTTCATACATTCAAATAAATAATGTAAAATAAGGAAATATCTATAAAAGTAATCAGAAGATCAGCTTGCAGTCTTACACTTATGCAGTTTTGCGAGTCAAACTACTTAGGTCATTCAGAGAAATATTTCTGTAATAAGTAAATAAGGTTTTCTTGCTTTCTGTGAGAAAGAAAAGCCTTTGCAATAGATTTCACAGTGTAGCTGAGGGAAAAGTAGCAGCTATTATCTTCTCAAAACCTGGGGAAAAAAAAAAAAAAAAAAAAAAAAAAAACCAAACATTATTTTACCTGCTCTGAAAAAAAACCCCAAACAAATAAAGCCAAAAAAACACCAAGAGAAAAACAAGACCCCAGAACACCAACACAACCCCAAACAAACAAAAACCAAAAACCAGGTTAAATCAGAATCAGCTCTCTGTACAGAAAGTTGGAAAAAAAAAAAATGGTTCTAATACATAATAGGTAGTTTTTGTTGGGCGCTTAGCATCCCTGGTCAGTTTTGTGTTTATGGCTCAGTACCTAGTGAAACATTTTATTTTCACATCTTAAAAGATCATTTCAGGGCTGAACAAACACAGCAGATTCAGCAGCAGCTGGAATACAACTACTGCTGTTCACCCTTTGGAAAGTTTATAAAAGCACTGGCATGGTTCTGAAATATTAAAAGGTCTTCTGAATCTCAGAGAGAAAACAGCAATGTAAAATCAAGGGTCTAGTCTGGCTGAGTGGATAAAGTGCCATCCTTTTATACTGGGGACCTAAATCTTTCAAGCCAATATGTGGTATAAAATAGCTTTTATGGTCATTGGCTAGTGGCTGTGAATTCATATCAACAAAAGTAACATAATTCAGACCAGGACAGAGGAAGAAATCAAAGTGTAACAAGGCTTGTGTTATAAAAAGGCACAGTCACTCGCTTGGAAATAGTCTTGAACAGTAACATCTGACCCAAAGCTCTTGCTCCTGGGAGAGAGTTCAGATCACAACTTGCATTCAAATGTTTCAGCTCAACTTAGCTCTATACATCTAACATATTTTACACTTTACATGGTTCCATATTTTAAGTTACTTCACTGCCATGGCACCGGAAAGCCTCAAATTTTGAAGCACATATTCTTTAACCCTGAGGGGTAAGGAATACTTGGACAGAGACATTACTTACATTTAGCAGACAACTTGCAGCCAGACAATCCAGAGTGTTTAAACGTGCTGGCACTAAAGCAGGAAAGTCATTAGTCCATAAAGTTTGAATTTCAGCAGAGTAGCTCTGGCAGTCCTTGGGAATCAGGCCAGCACTCCAGATCCACCTCAGGGCATGCCAGCTCATCTCATGTATGTGTTCCAGGCTCCCTACTAAGCGAAGGCAATTTGATGCTGCACGCAAGATTCAGACTGATGTAAAAATGACAAGAAAAAATCGCCCTGTCTCCCTCAAGCCCTCACCTCCCTCAGCCACATCTTTAAACATCAGTCAAAATTTTCATTGCAAAAACTTGGGCAGTATTGCCATGTGTGGCATGCCAAGGGGAGCACGGCATTCACCAACATTGCTTCTTCCAAACCTTTCACATCTGGGCAACCCATGGTGCTGGGAATCTCAGCCTCAGCTCCAAGGTATCTTTCCAATTAGGGCTAAGGTTAGGGTTTGGAGAGCCACAAAGTCTACAGCTCCAGGGACACTGGGGCTGCAAAAAGCATGCCAAGGGGAGCATGGCACTCCACCAACATGCTGATTCCAAACCTTTTTCATCCTAGCCACTCATGGTGCTGTGGTGGCTCAGTTCCAAGATGCCTTTCCAGTTAGGACTGGGGGTCAGAGAGCCATAAAGCCACACTTCCAAATGGATTTAATCACAGAATATGCAGGACTTGGATGTGAATCTGGCATAAGTGATCCCACACTAAGTTTATGTCTTAAAAACCCCTCCCAGAACACACTTCCACTGTCATTTCGTCTAAGGATTTTTTCCTTCTAATGTGTTTATCCTCTGATTGACTCACAAATAATAAGGCCACTTTCTTTGATATTTTAAATGAGCTAGATTAAATGAGCCATTTTTTATATTTACTTTTCTTTCATGGAAATTCACTTGGAATGTCACAGTGCACCCTCTGTGGACTGAGTTCAGTTCTGTAACATAGGATATTTCACAGTGGGTAAAAATCTGTTTCATCGGACTCAGCAAACCATCCCCTGGTGTATTGTAAAATAGATCAGTTTTTTATAAGAAGCATAAGAATTATCTCTCTTTTATATGAATCAAAACAATCTCAATATTTTATGGGATAATCACTGATGGTGTTTTATTCTGGCTATTTTCCTATAACCTTTTAAAATCTACTTTATCCTTTGGGCACTACAAAACTCCTCTGAGGAGTTCCAGCATTGAAATATGCTGTGTGCAAAAAGTGCTTCCTTATGTTTACCTTCAACTAGCAGCATGATAATTTCTTTAGCTGGCCCTCAGTTTTTCATACATTGTTAACAATAAACATTGCAGTTCATCTACTCTGTGCTTTTTATTATTTTATATACTCTATACTTTTGTCCCACAGTCATTTTTTTTTTCCTCCCCAAAGGATTCTGCTTTCTTGCATCTGTTACTTTTCATTGCTCAGCACTGAATTTTGTCTCCTGTTTTACCTCCAACTACTCAAAATCACAAGATCTTTTTACACTTTTGTTGTCAATGTTAGCATCTGTCAGCTTGAATATTTCTTTAGTATTAGCAAATTTGGTCACCTCATTAAGCGTCTGCTTTTCTGTCATGTGAAAAGGGGAAGATATTCTCAATCCCTAGTGTTTGACTTGTCTATCAGCACCCCAGGAAAGCTGATACCCTTGTGGCCAACCGGACTGTCAGTGTCCTGTTACAAGGACCCTTCACTGAACAGTCCTGCTGGACTGGAGGGTGATTCAACTGACTTGTTCAGGGAAACACACCAGCAGCATAAGAGGGGCCCCTCAGTGGTCTTCCCACTTTATCTTACCCATTGCCAGTGCCTGCTAGCACCCACAATGGACTAATGCTAACAGTTTACAGAATAGTACTCTTTATTAATATAAAATCGTGACAAATTAAGGCTCAGAGATATCCAGTGATAGGGACTGTCTGCAAAAACAAGCTTGAAGTGATACACAACCAGACTATAATCACTAGTAACAGCTAGCATGAGTTAGTTAGCGTGGATAAAATAAAGTTCTTACCAGAAGTTATGGTGGAGTCTTCCCTGCTTTCCCTTTCCTAATTTCACATATTTATACAATTTGATTCTGGTTAGTAGCTCCCCATAACCCTCCCACCGATTTACAGAGTGGTCAGGTAATTTGTATAAGGTTATATCATTTTCATCAGAACACCCTAGTCATGTTTTGCTGACTCTTGAAGCCATATGTTGACGATATCCATGTGCTGTACTAGGCTTCAAAGATGGTCTTTCCTGATTAGAGATTCATTAGCTCTGTTCCTTAATCTGCCTACACAAAGGCAAAGCCTCGTCTGCCACTATTAGTTCTCTGTTTGTCAGTGTTGTTCATCTTGACCTTGCAGGAGGCCCTTGTATCTGGCCGGGCTTCCCCATAGTAACACAGGCTTCTACTTTTTAACTATATGCCTATGAAACCTGAGTGGCTCTAGTCATACTTTGTTACTGATGGGTGTAAAATCCTCTCCCTTTCCTTTTTTAAAACACGAATATAGTTTCCTTTTTGGCAGCTTCTGTGCAGTTTATCAGTACATGGTGCCTTCAAGTTCCTCCTCCTGTAGGGAGTATAACAGAGCCTGGCTGTGGGGCCTTTGCTCTGCTCCACCCTCCCCTCAGTTTCTCTTAGCTTACACCAAGGTTGTAGGATTGCCTGGGGAACTATTACCAGGTAGATTCCATGCATGTCAACTGCATCCCATCCTGAAAGTAGCAGCTGCATTTAACCCTAAGGTCTCCTTAGCGCTATAACTTTGGGGGATCAGAGGAAAGTGGTATTTAATTTCCCACATTTTCCTAGCAATTTATATCCATGATGAGCAGTCAGATCCTAACAGAGTTCTCTCTTTGTACTGACAACTTCTTTGCACTGTGAAAACTGTATATCTAGCCTTACACTTTACTCCCCTTCTTTTCACCCGGTATTCTTTTTTTTCTTCATAACTTTAGTTAATCTTGGATGTGATTAACAAGGATTTAATACAGAATTCCAGGCCCATTTTTCCCGATTACAAAGGAGTTGAGTGTGGTTATTTTTATTTCAGAAAACAAGAGATAAAGCCACTTCTCTGACATTTTAGAACCCAGTGGCAGAGGAGCAAAGTGAACACACATCTTCTGTCTAATCTTGACCATTAAGCTGCTAGTGTTGTTTCCCCATAGCCTTCCAGTACATCAGAAAACCTTTATCTGTCTCCACTGCATATCTTAAATCTTTATTCAAATTAATTCTCCTTTTCTTGTCTGAGTTACATACACAGTAGAGATACAACAGATGAATTCATTATTTTTAGCTCTATAGGACGTTATTTGTCCTTCTTCTAAACTTCCTCATTCATTACTGCTGCTTCTTTATTTTCACAAGGAAATACTTAGTTTAATACACCAAAGAAATTGTCTTTCAAATTCAGATAAGCCCATCCAAAATCAGAAAGAATTGTGCGTAACGAACCCCTGATGTTTAGAACATCAGCACTTTGCTTCATCACACAGTATCCATTCCTAATCAAAAGGAGTATTTTAACTACCTGAATCAAAGCATATCTATGCCTACTCCTCCTCTTCTTTATGGCTACCCCATTTCAGCAATTCACATTTTCACTACGCATGTTGAGGATATGAAGAGACATTAAAGCTTAGTGGTGTGACGACGTTGGGGAGGTGTATTAACTCAGTTGGCTTTCATGCTGACTCTGCAGTGATAAAAATGAGATGAACCAGTGGGTAAAAAATACATAGCGTTATAATAACCAATCTGCTCCTTTCCTACTCATCCCTGGCTTCATGATGCTGAAAATCTCACTGGTTCAGCCTGGGGAAAGAAATCTTTCCATAATCCTACACCAGTTTACAATCTACTGTCCAAATCAAAGAAATATGGTAATCAGCGGATAAGCACAGTAACACATGTGGCGTTAAATGAAGCCTCTTATTCTCTCATGGGGAGGAAGACAGAGACTTACTTGTTCAATATACCATTATAAAATTATCTAATTTTAGGAAAATAAAACAACAGAGAGCACGTTTTAGATTTTTATCTTTCACTTTCTTATGTGAAACTTATTGATGAATAATTTAGAACTTTGTCTTAGCCATTCTTCTCTCTCTATAAAAATGTAATCTTAATTATGTGTCATCACAGAATGAGTAGAGGATATAGTGTTTTATGAAAAGTTCAAAAGACATATTAATTTATACAATGTGGAGTTTAGCACCTGAAATGCTTTTATTCATAAAATTGTTTCCAAGCATTTCATGGGCCTCCTACCAGTAAGGGTTGCTGCAGAGCAGATGAATACAAAGGGTGGTGGTAGCCTTGGTTAAAGGCTGACAGGTAGATTGTGAGTATTTTGTGCACTCATTCACAAACTTTAGGTTGTTAAGAATCATAGAATCAATCAGGTTGGAAAAGACCTTTAAGATCAAGTCCAGCCTTTACCCCAAGATTGCCAAGTCCATCACTAAACCCTGTCATTGACAGCTTCATCTACACATTTTTCGAACACTTCCAAGGACGGTGATTCCACCACTTCACCGGGCAGCCTGTTGCAATGCCTGATCACCATCTATGTGAAGAAATTTTTCCTAATATCCAGACTAAACCTCCCCTGGCACAGCCTGAGGCCATTACCTCTTGCCCTATCACTTGTTACTTGGGAGAAGAGACCAGCCACCTCCTCATTCCATCCTCCTTTCAGGTAGTTGTAGGGAGCGATAAGGTCCCCCCTGAGCATTCTCTTTTCCAGACCAAACAACCCCAGTTCCCTCAGCCATTTCTCACAAGACTTGTTCTCCAGACCCTTCACCAGTTTCTTTGCCCTTCTCTGGACCTGCTCCAGCAACTTCCTATCTCTTTTGTAATGTGGGGAGAATATTTTAAGCACCAGAAACGGAGATTGAAAACTTCTATTAACCCAAGGCAAATCTATTTAGTTGACCCTTGTCCATGACACGTCAAAAATCTATGATTCACAATTAATTAAAAGTGAAATTAGCAACAGCTTTTGTTGTTGTTTCAGCCAGGTGGAAAAATATGTAAGGACCATTTCAAATGAGATCATGTAAAGATAGTATTTAAACCTATCTCCTAAATCCAAATCCACATACACATTTGCTACAGAAACAAAATAAATTGCATACATACACAGTGATTCAGGGATGTAAAGTCATAAAAAGCACAGCCAAGGGAATAAACATTGCATCATCCTGGACAGAAAATAACTTTTTTATTTTGTTAAGGTACAGTAACTCACATCATCGGACATTCTCTTGCTAAATGATAATAGCCACAGTAGCTAAAACTAACTAGCATTACTAGACAGAGATCAGCAATTATGGAAAATTAAGCCAGCAGCTTTCCTGCTCTATATGCACACCCTTTCTTATGTGAAGACTCCAGAGCTTTTTTCTAAAAAGGCTTATTCAGAACAATTTGCATCATACTTACACTCTTTTTATGACCAGACATCATAGACATCTAGAGAGTTTACTGTATTTCCTGACAGAGAAGGGACTCACAGCCAGGTGAGTAAGATATTCATACTTCAGTAAAATAGAAATTTAGTAATCAAACAATAACCCAGCTCATTAAATGTAATTGATTCTGTCCACTGAGCTGACACAAAACAGCCTTGTACTCTAGCATGGAATATCTACTCTGAGCTGCAATCTCCAAGATGCAGAAGGTTAAAATATCAAATATTAGTGCAGGAAAACCTTATTTATACATTACATATACTCATTGCTTAGACTCCCCTAGAAGTACCTAGGAAAGTCAACAAACCATGCTTTGTTTCTAAAATAACAAGAGATTTATGAAGAGAAGTTGCTGGGAAAGAGTTTTCAAATTTAATTTCCCCTTGTTAGTCCTTTCATCCTGTAAGTTTATATCAGACGTCATTATCTCAATGGACTGGAAATTTGTTCAGCAACCTAAGTTGCTTTAAGAAAGTTAAAATGAACCAAGCTAAAAAGTGAAACTCAGCTTTCAAAAACAAACAATGATTTGGGGCAATCAATTAAAAAATGCCTTGTGTTTAAGGAGGAAAAAATGATCTGAACCTCCTGAACACCAAACCAGCGAGTCAGTGCAGTGAGCATGCACCTGTGGACCCAGCCTCTCTAATCACACTGGGACAGATGTTTAGCCAGCCCTCTTTACCTAAGAGCCTTTTGAAGACCTTTAAGTTGTTTGTCTTACACTTGCCAGCCTTGGCTTTCTCTCTTTCTTGCTCTCATTTCTGAGAAAAAATACATTATTGTCATTCTTTTGTCATGGTTAAATAATTAATGTATTGGGCTGTGTATTCATGTTACAATCTCATGAATGGCCTTTGCATTATTTCTTCTCTAGCAAGACATGCAACTTGGAAGTATTATTGTAATATAGATTAAAACCTGGTTTCATCCAAACCAAAATCCTTTTGCATATAGTCTCTCCCAATCAATAGTCCTTCTTGAGGTTTAGAAGCAGATTTCAGTTCAGATTACGGTTTTAGAGAAGAATTCACAGAGGTTTTCATGATATTGGATTTAGTTCATGCTACAATGAAAACTTGCTTTCTTTTATGACAAAATTGATTCTCTGCAAACAATATATAATGCATATGTGAAGTCTGTTTAAATACCATTTTGTTAGTGCTATCAGGCTTCCACACATTCTGATGGAATGGAGGAAATTGTAAAGTGTAAGAGTTTTGTGTGGTTGACTTTTTCTTTTTGTATTCATAAAAAGTGGCTTTATAAAAAGCCATAGGGCAGAATGAGTGTAGCTAAGTATGTTAATTGCATTGCGAGTTTCGTTGCATATTACAAGGAAACAAAGCAAAGATAAAAATGGCATAAAATAGTGGGCCCAGGAAAAAGAACAAGAAAAAAATACCACACAGCCTGAAAGAGCTGCTATAGGAGGAAATAATTCACTGAAAAGTTGATGCTGAAAAGAAACAGAAATGAGTGGGTTGATTTGATGGACATCTTTTCTCTCTTTAGCAAGGCAGAGTTGAGCTGAAGTAAACTGAGTGCAGACTGTAATGTTGGTCATGCATAGAAAATGCACAGGTGTCTTATGTGGAACTACAGTCCTGTTTGGGTTTTTTTTTCTCAACTTTCAGCTTTGATTCCCTACTTACTTTTTGATTGGTTTAGTGTTTTAATTGACATGAATGCGGAAGTAAGGCTAATGGGAAGCCAAACTTTGTCTAAAGGGTTTATAAAATATGAAATTTCTGAAAACAACTGGTATTTTCTACTAGGATTTACTCCTTTTTAACCCCACCCTACTTCTCTAGGTTGGCTGTCAGTAGACTGCTAGGTAAGTAGGGTCTTGGCCATCTAATTTAGTATCTAAGCTTAAGCAACAAGAACTTCCTCATAAACCTTCAAGGGCACCTATTTTTCTCCAGACTGCTAAATTAAAGCAGCTCCTTCACAGCCATGTGAGAAATCACGTGGCAAGGCTAGCAGTATGAGTGTTGGCTGTACGTTACCTGGTATGTGATATGTATTATGGGGAGAATCAGTATGCTAAAGAAGCAGCAGTCATTTCATGTGTTCTAAAACATGCATCACTCTATATAAGCTTTGTATTTGATTACATTAATTTTTCAAGAAGAATCATTCAGCTCAAGAAAGAATCATGAAAAAACATGATTTTAACAGCAGAGTTTCAGTTTGGTGCATAAGACAGTATCCAGAGACAGTTTAGCAGAAATTGATGCACTTAGCATTTGCAGTATGTTCCTTAGCCTTTAGGAATTTCAGGGCACAATAAATGTAGGCCACCAAGAGCCCCTAAGGCTAAATGTATGGATCAGGCATTCCTAAACCATATGTTAATAGGTTCGCTTTGTCAAAGTTTTAAGGAATTAATGTGGTCACTCAGGTTCTCACAAGGAACCTACCAAGGCTCACTACTAGTTGATGGGAGATCAATGTTGTGGAAAAGGGAGAGACTTCAAGGAATATATTAGCTTGCATGAGACATCTTTGAGATAGAATGAGAATACAAAAAGGGTTAAAGACTGCTGCATTGTCTCCTACTGAGATAACTCCCTATACAAAAGTGTAAGTACTAAAAAGCTTTCAAGCACTGCCTCACCTGACAAGGTTGGGAAAGTATGTATTATCTGAAAGGCAGACGATAGGTTTGAGAAATAAGGAGGGTGATTCTTTTTTGACTTGCAAATATATACCTATCAGACAGGAGGGGATTTAAATGGGGGTGTTTATTTGTCTGCTGCTGAGACAGTCTTACTGAGAAAAATTTTAACAGACAGCATAAGGATAGTTACAGTAGCATGAATTCATCATTTTACATTACAGGTTTCACATGGGTGTATCTCCTCCTCCCAAACCAATAAATTTTTAAAAATTAGGAAGACAATTCTTCTTCATCACCATCACTAGGAGCTGCTGGATTCATACTAGTTTTAAAGTCAGTATACTTACTGAAATTGCCTTATTAAAATCATAGAATCAGAGCCTTTAGGTCATTAACTTTAACTTCAGATCAGCAGCCCAGAGGAAGAGCTAGCAACAAAGCTGTAGGGCTTAGAGTCCAATGTTTGGAACTTACAATACACAAGAACAAGCATTTCTCTGGAATAAAATGACCTGTTTATGAAGTTCTACACTATATGCATTGAGTTTTCTGGTGTCCTGTTTCAGTGCCAAGCTATGGGAATTCAGTGGTCTTAAAGGCTTGGGTTACCTCTGCAAGGATGAATTAAAATGTATGAAATTTCAGAAGGTTAGGGAAGCAGCCACAGCACATGGGACAAATCTGAAAGTGACACACTGTGATGTTGGCTGCACAACTTGCCCTGGATGTTGTTATACCTGTATCTTCTCTGTTTAGATATAATATTGTAGGTGTTGCATCACAGGATGGTTGAAGCTGGCAAGAAAATTGCCTACTCCACCTGCCACATCAGGCAGAATAAGCTAAAGCAGCATTCTATACAGCTGGGTTATGACTCCAAGGACAGAGACTCCTCAGACTCTCTGGGTAACATGTTTCTGTGACTGACCATACTCACGATTTAAAATTAAAAAAAAAAAAAAAAAAAAAAGAAAAGGAGAAAAAAAAATATTCAGATGTGATTTAATCTGTTTTAATTTGTGTCTATTTTCTCTTTTCATGTCAGTGGGCACTAACTGAGATGAGCCTGGCTCCTTTGTCCTTATTCCTTCCCCTCAGGTATTTATACACATTAGTAAGATGCCTGAGCCTTCTTCCACAGGCTGAACAGTCCCAGCTCTCTCAGCTTTTCCTCATATGAAAAACAATTCAGTCCCATAATAATCTTTGTGGCCCTGTGCTGGACTCGCTGCAGTATGTTGATGCCTCTCTTCTGCTGAGGAGCCCAGAACCGGACACAGAACTCCTGCTGCTGCCTCACCAGTGCTAAGGAGAGGTGAAGGATCATATATCTCGACCTTCTGCTGTAAGGGTGCTTTGCTAGATCATGGTCATCTTGCTGTGCACCAGGACATAAAGATTTTGTTCAGCAACCTGTCTTCCAGCCAGTCAGCATGTACTGGTGCATGGGGCTAAATCTGTTGAGATGCAGGACTTTGCATTACAGTGTGTTGAACTTCAAAGTTTCCTCTCTGCCCATTTCTCCAGCCTGTCAATGTCTCTCTGAAGGTGGCACACCCATCTGATATACCACCCAGTCCCCTCAGTTTTGATCATCCACAAACTTGCTGAGGGTACACTCTTATCTGCTTGCCTTTTCCCAGTAAGGTTATGTGAGATGAACTCCATTCTATGTATGAATATGTGTACATTATCCACCACGGTATGACCCCAAACTTAATGCAAGTATTTAGTTTGTTAAAATTTAATAAAATAATAGGAACAACTATGTTCTGTAAGTCTTCCTTACCCTCCAGAAAGTAATGAGCAGAGCAGCACAGTGACAGTCAAACATCAAGAAAAGGACAGGAAGAAATAATTAAGGCTGGAATAAAAAGATTATTCCAATGGAAAAGAAAACCGAGGTCTTGTCTGCAAGAAACTTAGGAAATCGAAAACATTTATAAAAAGTATGAAGCTAAAATGGATTTGTTAAATCTCACAAACCTTGTGTAGACACATTTGCTCAAAACTGAAGTGGTTAAATTTGACTTAATTAATTTCCAGTATGTCTTAAATTAAACAAAATTAAGGTCTTCTTTACTTCTAATAAGGCTGTCAACACAGGGATTTAATGCAGCTGAAGTGTGAACTTTAACATTTAATTTGGATTGACTTTCCTAAATGTCCCAATGCAGAAGAGTCCTATTAGCTTCCACAGTGTCAAAAATTAACAACCAGACAACACGCAGTGGATGCTAGCCAGGTAATGGTAAAAAGTAATTAAAAGAAAAAAAGAATCTTTCCAGAAGGAATTATGAGAAGCCACAGATTCTGGCCAAGAGGTGATCAAAACCATTACCAGCATACAGGAATAGAGCCAGCAACAGATGAAGGGTAATGATAAAAGAGATCAAATACTGTCAGAGACTGGCACTGCAGAAGACCTGAAGCACATGAAAAGACACAGAATTAATGGTTTTTACTGGTTTTAAATGTCCAGATGGAACTAGCAAAAAGGAAGAGAAAAAAAATCTAGACTATTGCAGATAGTAAAAGAAATGGAAGAACTTTTTAAGAAGCAGAAGACTCTCTTAGCTCTGAAAAAAAAAAAAAAGAGAGAGAGAGACACGGTTAATGAACCTTTAGAGATACAGAGCTGCCAAGATTGGAAGCTGAAACACCAGTTATCTTGTAGAAGGGAAAGACACTGAATACAAGTATTAATGACTATGGGCTCTTTCACCCTTATTTCAGGGCACAATAAAAAAGGCTTGGACAAAATGAATTGTACCTGCACACGTAATACAACTATTTAGTACCTGTAAGAAAAACAGTGACTGATCCACATAGTGTTTGCTATCTATTTCTAAGAAGTAATAAATTGTACAAAAGTGAATACCGAGGGAGATTTCTCATTTAACTAATTTCAAATAAAGGAAATTCTTAGCCAAACTAAACTAATCAAACAGCACCATAGGTGTACGCTTTGACTTCTAGAATGCTTCTCTGCATCTGTATAGAAAGGCTCATTACAGAAAAAATTACAGCTTCCCCTGTTCTCCAGATAAGTCTCAGTGACTGAAAAGTAAAGATCCACTGATAAGCTTTGCTATCAATTCATGCTGTCCTTTGTTGCAGACAGTCTGGGGAAAAGATGGACTAGCCAGGTGACACACCAAGTAGCCTCCTTCTATAACACTCATCACATCATTATTCTGTATACTAAAGACTGCTGAAAATGCTATTTTTTCAATTTTAGCAGCCAAATGGAACAACTCTTCCCAGGGATTGTCTTTTATCTTACTCTCCAGAGTGAAATATTTCTTAAAAAGAGTAATATGTGGTACTTTTTTCCTCACTAATTTCTGCAGCCGTAACATAGACCCAATTTAAGCAGAGCCAAATCAAGCAGATAAATAGTTCTCCATAAAACATCTGCCTCCTCCTTCTTACCTTACATGCTCAGGATCAAACCAAGAGATGAACAAGCAGGCTTCAGTCTGGAGACTTGTTTAAGCCCAAAAACACAGCACTGCACCAGCTACTAAGAAAGAAAAAAATGACTGCTACTGCTGAACCCAGGACAAGACTCCTCAGTAGCAGAGCACAGCAAGGTGCACTAAAATCTCACACTGGAGTTGTATGGCAGTGGATCATATACTACTAAACTGAATAGTGCAGATCTAATATGAAGGAAATGAACCTAAGTGAAATCTCGGTGTTTGAGTTAGAATTATCCCAAAAGAGTGCAGCATAGACAGAATCTGAGACAAGCTTTATTTGGTCTCTCTGTCCAGGACAGTTAATACAATAGTTTTACCAATATTCTCAGTTTAGCTGAAAATTTGGTTTGCCATTTATGAGGCATAAGTTATATGTAAATATATTTTCTATATCCACCACTAGAGTGCCAGAAGAAATATAGTTTGTAACCAAATTTTTGCCAATACCCGCTCTTTGAGCCCTCATCTGTTACCTTACTGAAATATCATAATTCCTCATAAAGTAGGAAATAAATCTAGCCATATGTGATATATTCTCGCCTAAATTAATTTACAGCAAAAAGACTTATTTATTTCCTGCCCTTGGTATAAGCTGATTGGCTTTTGTGACAGCTGTAAAAGGAAAGCTGCTAAGGGAGACAATCACATCTGACAAAGAACATGCTAATGAAATCAGGCTTTCTAAAGGGAAGTGATTTTGACAGATTAGAAATTATAGGTTTGTATGGATACTACCCAAGTTGTCAGCCCCTCTTCCCACAGTAACAGCAGGCTCTGTTAAATTTGATGAACACTCTGTCTGCTCATCATGTTACATAAAATCAACCTCTAGCCATATCTGGGTGATTTCCTACAGTGAAAGACTCAGAAACAGAAGGTAAAAAATCCCCATTTGGCATCTTAATCTTCTATTAACAATGCAACCTGTACTGTACCATCTGAAAAACATGAATCAACACTGAGCCCACCCTTCCACAAATAGAACTCTTTACCCTGTAATGTGGTGATCTTTCTCTTTCTAATTGCTTCTTTCAGATTTCTAAAAGGCACTTTAGTCCTTAAGTGTAAAATTTGCATTCAAACTACTGTGCAAAGAAATACTAACAATGATTTTGAAGTCATTGCTTCTAACAAAGAGCACAGACTTCTGATCACACACCATCAGAGAAGATGGAAGTGTACATGGAAGTTTTTTCTTATCTCATTAGCAGCCATTAGAAACTCACAGGGGAAACATAATGACCAGTGGAAAAAGGGCAGAGCACACTTCAGTGAACAAAACAGATGTTTAGTGCATATAGATATTATCCGACACTAGCATCAAACTAGTGAGTTTGGCCATTTAGGGCATCTCCTAGGAAACCATCAGATAACATTAAAATATATTGACTAACATAAAAAAAAAGCTGCAGGGGAAATGGTGTATATTTGATAGAAATGGGATCTGATTCTAAATGTAGCAGTTCTAATTTCTGCTGAGATAAAAGAAAAAAAAAAGGATCTATTTTCTAGATGCATATTGTAGGTTTGGTTAAAAGGCTTAAAAATTGTGTATAAAATGCAGTGCAAAATCACATCACAAAGACAAATAATATAAAAAAACCTCTTAAATATGTTTCAACTTGTATGACACTGTTTTGTTCCTCTTGTTATTATTTGCTTTTCCCTGCCAGTTCTTTCTGGCTGGAATTTTTACACCTAGTCTGACAGTAAAAAAACTGGCAAAGGTATTGGGCACTTCATTTCCTTTATGGTCCTTTGAGGGAACAATATTCTTAACATTATGCCAAAAACCACTTTAATTGATCAAGATCAGCTGGTAGTATGTCCATCACACCCTGTAAAGTATTCTTGCTCATAACTACATTTCACCTCTGTTTTGTCCAGCAAGAGAAGCATTTGATTCATTTCCTCTATCCAATTTTGTGTCTGATCAACAATGTTTACTGCCTGATAGTTTCTTTTTAGACTGCTAAGGACACCTTTTCCACTGTGATTACTGTTTTGCCCTCTGTGCAGTCAGCGAGTAGAAAGGTTAGCTCTGAATTTGGCTAATGAGAACTTTGCTGATCTGTTCAAGTTAGCTGTTACGCCTTTTGGTCATGACCAATCACAGCGTAAAGTGTTGGGAGATTTGCTGTCTCTCTCCAGCCCTGGCAAATTACTTCCTGTGGTTACCAGACCATCAATTCTCTGCCCAGTTCTCTGTATCTATGGCAAAGGACAGTGGCACATACTCACCTACAGATAAATCACAAACTATTCATGCACGTTGTGTTCCTTCTTCAGTTTGGTACATTTGCTTAATGTGTTTGGGTCAAGTTGTATCATCGGTTTAGCTGAATTCATAAAATTGAGGGGAGGCAGTAATTTAAATGCAGGGATAGAGTATGAAGAAGGGAAACAATTTACAAACATTGGTATTTCGTTTTTTCTGCATTGAGACTAATCTAATATATACAGAATTATCTATAGCACAACTGCATTGGATCAGTAGTGGCAGTTTTAAAGGTAACCAACCCAGGCCTAGTGTGCCATGGTGTAAACCTTGGTAGAGACCTGGGGAGAACTGAGAAGCAGATAATGGATCCATTGCTGAAAGCACCTACCTCCTAATTCTATAAACCATTGGGCTGCTCCAGCTTTCCTTAGTTCCTACATAATACTCATGTATATATCTCATGTTTTCATGGGAGGCTATGCACATCAGAGTGCAGAGTAGCAGCACATCAGCAACTGCTTAGGTGTCTCTGCTGTCATCTGGTTAACTTAAGGATCAGATATTTATGAAAGGACAAGGGTCTGCCTTCTTCTAATTTGACCCAATAGACTCTGTTATGTAACAGACAAGCTATCAAAAACCCCACCAAACCCTCTGTAATATAAACCTAGCTGAACTTCTTTTGATGTTTGTATTTTATTTTCCAGATGGAGCATTGCCAAATAACAGCTGCATAGACAGCCAAACTTGATCATTTACAGAACTGCAAATGGTTTGATTGATCAGCTTAGATGTCAGCAATTTTGTAAAATATTTGAGTGCCAAAGGAGCAGAGCAGGCTGGGAAATGCAAAAGGGAAAAATATTGTGTATTCTGATTGTGTCCTCCACACAAAATAACAAGCATTTTCAACAACAAAGTAATTCGCTTCATGCAATAGACTGCCTTCAAGTTCAGGACAATAAAAATGAAGAGTATCTTTAACTGACAATTTAAGCTCAAATCAGTTTTGACTGGCAAGGTGTGGTATCATCTAGAAGAATTGATGCTATAGGAGTAGCTTCAAATTACGAGGTTATAGTGTGTCTACTCAACATGCAGTTCTTATCAGGGGAGATAAGGGGAGGGATAGGAAAGAAATGGATGGCAATAAATGTTTTTTGAAGGCTCTACAGTTAATTAAGGATAAGAATTTGTATACATATTTATACTTAAGTAGAACTTGGAATATAAATTAAAATGGATGATTTTGACTGACACTGGGTATGTATTCTGATTCTCCTTTCAGCACCATTTTCCTATTCAAACCTCTGCATGATTTTCTTTTTATAGGGCTGGGGGAAAAAATGCATCTCCCTGTCAGCAAAGGAAATTTGAAATAATGTCATTTGCTGAAAATGGTGGTTTACTGAAATTATATGTTTGTGTTAAGCCAACCCATTCCACCCCCTACTCAAAAATAATTCAAGACAGGTTGTTGTGTCAGCAGTTGTCAGTCTTTGTTAGCAAGCATCAGGGCTGAGATACCAGCTAATGTCCTTCTCTAGCTGATGAGTATACAAGGCATTAAAAGCAGAGATTAAAACTCAGCATTTTCGAAATAAAAAAGCAAAACTCTCTCCCAGGTTTTCTGCAAGCAGAATTGTTAACACATTTTGTAAGTCTTTTCGCCCCAAAAGAGTTAAATGATAGTCCAGTAACTGTAACCTAGAAATCCACCCAATTTAAGAGTTAATTAAATATTGCAACAAATCAAGCAAAAACAACTACACTGAAAAATCCCAACTAGCTTAAACAGAAATGGTCCACTAACACTAAAATATACATCTAACAAGCCGGAAACGTGACCTTAGAAATCTCTGAATCAAGATGGATGGCCAAACGTTAGACCTAAGCAGTAACCAAACCCTGGTCAGTCCCCCAGAAACTACCTTTTAACATTTTCAGAAAAAGGCTTTGTGGACTAAAATGATCAAATATGGGGCTTCTAAAATTATTACTTCACATCACAAAACCTGGATTTAACTGCAAACCTTTACTCACTGGGACACTCATATCAACACAAATGCACTGAATGAGCCCTTCTGCACCAGCAGGAATAGCAGAATGATACAAACAGGAATTCATTTTGTCTTATATCCTGAGAGCATTGATATTATTATCAATGATTGTATTGCATCTCCAAATGCTGTGTCTTTCTTGTCAGAAAGCAGTTTTACATGAATATCTCAAGATTCAACATTGAAACTATCTACTACTTCTCTTTAACTGAGCATCCTTTAAAAATGGACACACATGGCCATTGATTAATTAGCTCAATGCTTTCATAATTTTTTTTGCTTAATTCATCTCTTGTGCACTTTTTAATTATGTGGTTTTTATTTTAGAAAATGTATTTCTTCAGTATTAATTTTCTTGTGTCTGTGCAAGATATGGTGGCTGAAGGTATCCTCACTATAAATCCCTAATCAGATTTAATAGTTTAATGCTGCACAGTAACAAGGTTGTGCCAAAGCAATTGAACCTTCAGATCAGCTGATTCCATGGAAATTAGAAACAGCGCTTCTTTTACCCCTTCCCCCTCCCACATGTCACACCTAAGCATAGCCACCTTGAAAGCAGGCATTTATTCTGGAGTGTTGGGCCCCCTATACAGTGAATAGCAAAAAATAGGCACAATTTATCTTACAATACTTATCTCAGGATAGGGTCGATTGCCCTCTGCAATGCCTACATCTCTCCATTGACTTTACAGTAAGCTTAAAAGAATTCACTTAAAGAAGACATCTAACTTTTAGATGGATAATGTTAATCAAGGTGAATCCTTGCTGGATGTCAATATATGATTGCTACAATGCTGTCTGTCTCATCCAAAATTCCACCTCCATCTCCATTGTCATAGATGACAGACTGTAAAGTGCAGATCAAAAGATACAGCAGATTGGGATGAGTTTCCTTTGTAATGTGGATTTGCCTGAGATACTGTGATTACTGTATCTGTACAAGTAGTGTTAAAGATATACTTGTGTGCTATTAACAGGAGTTTTAACTCAGAATATTTCCTAAAATGTACATCTATTCACTGCTCAGTATCATCTTCACAATGTTCCAGAGCTTGTCATTTTTATTGCATTAATGTTCATATTTTCTCCATGCTATTTCTTCTCATAAACAAACTACCAGCCAAATGCTTCCTGGCTGATTGTACCAGGGCTTGACTATATCTGGCTTTCAATCACAGTTTCACCACCTCTCTGAAAACATCCTTGGTCTTCTGGGTAACACAAGCCCTGTGGCAGGCTAACCTATTCAGAGAAAAGGTCGACTAACTGTCGAAGCAAAGCACGAAGAAAGCAAACCCCACTGCACACAGCCGAGAGCTGTGAAGTTGCCAGGAGGCTTGGGAGCTCATGCAAAGAAACTCCCTGCCTTCCACGCCACAATGTGCTTAGGTCTCAGGATTTTTAAACCTTCATATTTCCAAAAGCTCTTCTCACTTTAAATAGCAAACAGGAATCAATTTAACTGTCAGCCAGAGAAAGCATTCAATATGTGAGACAAATGGGGGATTTGGTTTAGGGCCCGGGGGTGGGAAGCAGTTGCCTGAGACAACTTCAGATGACAACTGCATAAATAATGCCAAGCTTTTTTTTCCAAGCATATTTCTAAGTTTCCCAAGGAAGTCATCAAGGTGAGTTTGACAGCAATCACAAGGCTGTGCCTACATACAGTATGCCAGGGTGTTAAAAACTGAGAGACATAACACTTGAGAATACCTGAAGAGGACAATCCTGATGTGGGTAGGAGGTCTTGATGATCTTTCCCATAGCTGATTCATGCCAAGAGAAAATCCTGCTCTGCTCTGCAGCAACCTGGGCTCCAGGAACCAACTCTAACAGCTGTAAATCTATTCAGCTCCAGAAAGACCTTCACAACAGCCGAGCCCTGGCAGTAGAGCAGGGATAAAGGAACTGTCAGAAAGCCATTTTGATGGCCAACACTTTATCCTCTGTCACAATACACTTGTAAGTTACACAGGAATTTCACAGTGTGTAATAGTAACATGCACATGGTAAAAACTTTAAGTCATTAGCAGTATAATTTATTAGCTAAGTTGTACCAATGCCTATCAATCAAGACTTTAAGGTTGATTCCAGAGAGGTTTTTGATCTTCCTCATATTGCTTTGCTTTTCTTCTTCCATGGCAGCATTAGCAGGCGACAGTTACATTATATATCTACTCAGTGCTCTGGTGAGAGACCATTATGTTCACAGATCATTACTGACATCCTGACATTTGTCATCTCCTTTCATAGCAGTTAAATCTTGCTTTATCTGTAAATGTCACCACGTCATTTATTCATGAAAAGGGGTCACATTCCCAAAATAGTACATTCAGCTTTTAAAAGAGAAGCTGGTTTTATTCACTGTGGTAATCCTTGGACAAACTTCACTGCTGGTAAGTACTGCATTTTTTTTTCCCCATGCAGTTGTTTACATCTCCATGTACAGATTTCAGGGTTGGATTTTTCTAAAATAAAACCTTAACAGGAAGGCAAATTATCTGAATAAGAAAAATAGGTGTTTATTTCTTCAGCTTCCTACATTTAAGCCACATGGATTTTTCAGCACAGAATTTACTGTTGCAAAGTGTAATTTTAATTTGACATTGTACTGGCTGAAAACCCACTAGTTGACTATTCTCACTAAGGCTTTGACATGTAGTTCTCAGCTGGACTGTATTTCAACCTCACAAAAATGTAGTTTAAATAATCCTTG
Organism: Psilopsiagon aymara; assembly: GCA_024733675.1. Classification (NCBI taxonomy): domain Eukaryota; kingdom Metazoa; phylum Chordata; class Aves; order Psittaciformes; family Psittacidae; genus Psilopsiagon; species Psilopsiagon aymara. Next base: position 26,135 of record JANRGW010047063.1, read on the forward strand.
ATAATAATAATTCCTCTTTTTCATCTTCAAAGGTCTCTAAAGTTTAATTAATAAATGTTTAGACACATGGACTTTCTTGTCTAAAAAGTAGAGAAAAGAAATAGAAGCTGAGGCAAGCAGGACACATAAAGGACAGTTGGGATCCATATGTATATTTATATATGGATATACATGTAGCTGATCTACTGATCTGCCATCTTGAGGTTTTCTATAGTGATAAAAAGTAGCAGCTCACTTCCCTATGATAATTTCCAAATCATTTTACAAGCTCTATGAAGTATACGCATCAACTACTTTTTGAACCACTTGCAGCAGCTGTTTTATGAGCTCAGCAGTGTTACACAATAGCTGAAGGTAGAAAACAATAAAAACAGAGGCCTGAGTTTGCCAGGGGGCTAAAAGAGCTGCAGCTCCTCCATTAACGTTGCCCCCAGAAGTATATAATCAACAGCTGTATCATTTCTGAAACTGTCACTTCTCTTTGAAAACAAAGAAAATAAATTTAAGTAAACTGAACAGTATCTTAAAAACACAGAATAATTCAGGTTGTGAGGGACCTCTGGAGGTCATTTTACTCAAGGCAATTTAGATGAGGGCTTTGTCCAGTTGAGTTGTGAATATCTTTAGAGAGCATCAACAACCTCCCTTTTCAGCCTTTGACAACTCCCATGATGAAAAAAAAATCATTCCTCCTATCTAATCTTAATGTCCTATATTCCAGCTTCTGACCTGTGCTTCCCAACCTCTACCATGCACCCCTGAGGATACCCTAGAGCCTCCTCTGCTGCCAGCTGAACACACCTATCTCCCTTTAGACACCCCTCATACACCTTGTGCTCCAGCCTCCTGATCCACGATGTCCTCTACTGGACTTGCTTCAGTTTGTTCATGTGCTTCTTTTATTGGGGTGTTCCAAAGAGCACATTTGTGGATGCTCCCTGGGTTGCCATCTCACACATGCCAAATCAAAGGGGAGAAATGTTTCTCTCACTGCAAGACAGCACTGCTGAGGTGAAACCCTGGTCCTCCAGGTGTCACTGACAGAAAATGCTGCACATTTCATACAAGGAGTGATTCAGGTTGCCATAGTTTCTGCTTCAAGTTTTCAGTGTCTCTTCTCCTGCCAAGTTTCCTGCCACTTTTTTCTTTTTCCTCAGCATGTCTTTACAACTTCCAGTGTGTGATTTTTGAGACCAGCTGGAACACAAATCCTCAGAGCTGAAGAATAAATAAAATGGTTGCTTTCAAAAAGTTAACAAGAGTAAATTCTCCTCTGTGCCAGATATCAGCTGAAGTCAGGGTCATTACGTCTATTTAAACCAGCTGAGAATTTTGTCAAGTATTTGACCACAGCTTCCAATCGCACCAGGTGCAGGACCAGCTTTCCTGGGGAAACCTGTAGTATTCCAATTACACTGAGTACTCAGTTTAGACACATGCTTACTTTTTAACAGTATTGAACATATTGCATTTTCGAAACAATAACAACCTGTCTCCCCTGCTGAAGATGGGCTCCTGAAATTTGTCTCTATAGTACTTTTTGTGAAACCAGCAAAGGAGGTCACAGAACAAACCTTTATTTCTAACTATTATATTTTAAAGACTTCAGTAAAGAGAAAATTGTAAAAGGGGAAAAAAAAAAAAAACATTGTCATTGCACAGATTTGTATAGGATTTATTAAAAATAGAATCTGTCCATAGAAGTTCCTGAAAGTAGCTTTACTGAATGGTCTAAACTAACCTCTACTTAGTGCAGGGCTAGGCTTTAGGGAAAACTTTTCTCTTTCAGGACCTCTACTGATCGTATTGTGCAAGACAACAAATTTATTCTAAAGAAACATATGAGTTTTCCCCCTTGAGATGAAGGATAACAGATTTTTTAAGGATCTCACTACAGTAAGGCAGAGTAAGTAATGATAATCAAAAGGAGAGGGACTAGGGCTCTGAAAGCTTATTTTGCTGTAGGGATACTTCTCCATGTGAAAAAACATAATCAGTATAATTCTGGTTTCAGGCAAGCCAATGGGAGGTTTGTCACAGGCTTGAATGATGTCAGGAACTGACACCATTTCTCAGTCTGACAGCAATTTTTCCATATACCATGCAGTTTTCTTGGGGTGGACAGAAAGATATGACAATTGACTTAATTTACTCTACCGAAAGCAATTTTTTTCCTCTCTCTTTACTTTCTTCAGCAGAATTCTTTGTACCTTTCCTAAATATACTGGAAAGTCATACATACAGGAAATGGTTTTGTCTGAAACATATTATTAGTATCTCTGTATGTGTGTGTGAACGTGTATGTACATATATATGTCTGCATATAAAATCTCTTATGAAACAATAAAATGATATTGTGGATTCTGTTTGCTCACCATAAATCCCATTTTCTCCTGATAACTACAGCAAACTCTATTGACATCTGGAGATTTTCACTTATACTGCATATTACCTGTTAAAACAATTGGAAAAATAACTCCCCAGTAAAGCAGAAGCTGCAATGGTTAATGTTAGATTTTGTTCCTTAATCCTTAAAATTAATTTTGAGATCAAATGCTGACAAGCCAAGTGCTGTATTTCTTATTGCCAGATTAAGCTAGTGAAAATGATCCACACACTCCCAAACTGTCCCTTTTGTTTAAAAAATCCTTTTATTTTCTCTCAGCACCTTTAATCTTTATTGCTTTCAGAAATGTCCTTCTTTACTCATGCAAATCAAAATCACTGGCTTCAAACATGCATCTGCTTTCCCAGTGTTACTCCTAGTAACATCTTTATATCACATTTTTATGTTACTCCTTATAGCATGTTTATATTACTACTTTCATCTACTCACTGATCAATTGTTTGACAAAGCACCTCTGTAGTTTAAGGTCTCAAAATGTTTGTTTAAATGAAATGCTGATCACTGACAAGGCCATTTATTGAACAGTAGTGCCTATCATGTATGAAAATTGAATTACAATAAGGGATGCTGAAGCAGGGATAACCTACTTTTTCACTAACACCAGACTTATAGCTATGGCTCACATTTCATGAAGAGACATTGCTCACGGTGAAACTGAGTGATGACAAATGGCAGAAAGACTACTTTCTAAACTCAAGGACTGTTAGACATTTTTATGTCCTGGTTCACAAAGATGACTACACAGGACACTGGTATTCTGGACAACACTGATTACAGACTGGAGTGCTAGAAGTGACTGAATGGAAAATGAGGGTAATACATCATAAGACTAATGATGGATGATCTCCCTCCACATGCCAGCATCTAATAGAGGGTCTACATAGTGGGGATTATCACAGTCCCACCTTAAATTCAGGCGCCCAGAGATAGGTAAGGAAGCCCTGGTGTTAGCTGAAGCCTCCAGGTATCTCTATGGACACTAAAGAGGGAAGTTAGTCCCCCCAGATGTGGTTCATGACTGAGAGAGTTATCAAGCACAGTAACGTCAGAGCCAACCCACACAGTCTGCCAGCAAGGAAAGTAGCTCAGGGCTGCCACTTGGCATTTCTGTGAGTCTCAGATGCAGAACCTGAGCACAATTCTGAGCACAGACCTGTAGCTCTACCTCTGCCTAGTCAGTCATTAAAAGATTTGGCCTTCAATTACAAAAGCTAGGGAGAAGGCTATCTCCAGCCTGTGGGAGAACAAGCAGAAAACTCCTGTTGTCCAAGAATATCCAGATAGTTGACAAGGAGTCTACCTGTAAGGGCTAAGTTGTGTAGATGAAAACAAAAGAAAAGAAGCCAAGACTTATAGCACACTGTCTAGGATTTAAAAGTCAGTAGGAGGAAAATCCTGTCATCTGCCTTCTCTTTAGACTATTCAGTTGTCTGTTATTGTGAAAAACAAATTACTGTCAAGCCTTACATCGTTACACAAGTTTTAATAAAACTGAATACAATCAGGTAACAAACTGTGCTCTAGATATAACATAGGTGTATGAATAGTTGTTTTCTGAATTACTCAGGAGAGAGACTTCCTAAGCAAGCACAGCAAATAGGTGATCCTGCTGTAATTCCCAGTAGCAGAACTTTCTGTGTTTGTGGCACGGTTTTCTCAAAAAGCTTGTAGAAGCTAAGACAAATACAATGATCATCAGCCTTGGAGAGGTTTTTCCTGAATTCCACAGAATTTATACTTCATCATTTTTTCTCAAGTGACACATTTGGTTTGTGTTTTGCTGGTTTCCTAACTGTACCATAGACAGGAATCATTTCGGTCCAATATTGCTGCCAGTGGAAAACAGTGGCAGCACCTATTGGTCTACAAGAGACATGAATTTCTGAAATACTACAAACCAGTTCAATTTCCCCCAGCAGAAATGTGTTCCAGACAAAACCCAACACTCACTGAAACTCAATTTCCTTTTCCCTGTCATGCAGAATTGACAGTAGCATCAAAGGGACCCATTCATACTCATGGAGGGGAAAAAAGTATCTGTGTATTAGGGAACCAGGTGTAGAAAAGCCAGCCTTTATATGAATGTAACATCTGTGGCTCACTCTCCCAGCTGCTGAAGGTGTGCATATGCTAAGGACATTTGACCAGACATGTACAGAGCTAAAAGCATGAGCAGCATGCCTGAATAGTATTGTATTAAATGTTTCAGTCTCAGCCCAGTATGTTCAAGTCAAGAGGAGACATTCCAAAATACATTTCAAGTATTAAAAAGAGTTATGTAGGTAGACTCAGGAGGTAGGTTTTATTCCACCTTCTGAGACGTGTGCTATGGTCTTTATGCTAAATTTTGAATAGAAATAATTTGATGTGGGATGAAAGATTTGAATAGTCCTAAGAATAGCAGAAGGGATTATTGGGTAATTTGCTTCACCATCTCTTTTACAACCCTATTTCTTAAATGTCCCCCACCTGTGCTCCTACCATGCCATGAAAAGTTGGCTGACATTTTCCATAGTGCTTTACAAATGTGGCAGAATAAGAAAAGAACAGAAAGGATCTGCAATTATAACCTACTCTATTTCAAGACACTTTAACAGAGGTAACTGCATGCCATAACTTACTGAATCCTAAATAAATCCCTTTTCTGATCCTCTGAGGATTACTGAAAATCCAAATAAACCATCTGGCTATTACACATTCATTTGCCTATCAAGTATTTTGGATGCCCTCCCATTAATATGTCATTTGAAAGAATATTTAGTTCAGTGGGAGATGAAGCATCACCACACAGGTCATGCCTAAATCAACAGAACAGCTTGTCTCTCTCATAGCCAATCTACATATAATTGATTTTCAGCATCCATATTCAGTGAAGAAAACTGTTTCTTTGAGAGATTCAAGTGCCACATTTCACAGCTCTTTACGCTCAACTCTGGGTAACGTCCATCTTCCACTGCTAAGACATCAGTGAAAAATTATATATTGCAGCATTTACAGATGATGTTCTACCTATTACAGCTGGGCAAAAAGTCATAAAACAAGTTAGAAACACAATAACTGAATTTATTAAAACCTACTTTAAAGCTCCTCTTTCAAATGACTTACGCAGACTGTCACCCACACAGCACCATGTTCACTGTTAGTGAGAGGTGTTAAGCAGACTCTGTTTGCTCTTCTCTACACATTCTTGGTTTGCACATTCTTGGTTTTGGGAACAAAGAAGTTCCCACATAAATTGAACATATGAGCAGACATTTAACATTATCACCAGTCTGAGATAATTTCCATAATAGCAAAATGCCATATGATACCAGCCTAGGCCACAGCATTCGATATGAATTACACAACATCATGTGCAATTTGGATTCCAGACTGATTATAATTCTTAGTACATAGCTACTTCATTGCTAACAAGGTGTCACACCATTTTGGTATAAACACCTACAAAACTGCAAAGTATCTGAAATAGACTGGGAAGAGATTTGTAGGTTTTGGGTTTTCCAAGTTCACTCAGTGATAATGATGCAGGTACATACACAGATCCTTGGAAACAGCCCTGTTGTGAAACTTCGTCTTCAAGAGAGGAAGGTTGCATAGCCATTATACTGCAACTTCGGAAGAGTGGATATTGTAAACTATGGGAAGGAATCACCAGAACACTTTTCCCTCACCATTCTGCTAAAATCACATTTGAATCTTCTCCAACTGCTATTGATGTCAGTGGAAACCCTTCCTGTTCTTTCAGCCCCAATAGGACTTTGTGAAAAGTGCTTTTCCTCCAAGACCAAATGTTCTTGAACAGTTTTGTTGTTGTCCAATTTGTATTCTAATTGTATTCACTTTAGCATAAGAAGTGCACAGATGAGTGTAGGGGGTAACATAGGAGGCAGTTGCAAATGTCAGAATTCTTGAACCATAAGAGATGAAAAATCACAGAGATGCAATACTAGCTGCAAATTACCAAGAGAGAAATAAACTAAAAATGCTCATTTGAGCTTATCCTGTTAGCCAACAGTTAGCAGTGACACACAGTACACATTATTTTAATTGTTGGAAGATAGCTATTATTTTACCTGAATAATCCATGAATCATTTGAAAGGAGAACTGGCAGAAGGAATCAAGATTTACATTGTAAAATGCACTGCTATCAATGAATACATTATTTGTGCTTCAAGCCCACAGACAGTAAATATACAAGTAAAACTCCAGAAACACCCCCCAGAAAAAAATAGTTTGTGGCAAATAATGAATTGCCAAGTCAAAGGCTATAGAAAATATTAGGGATATACTTTTTCTGTAAATGATGCTCAAGAGGGAAGAGGAAATGGGAGAAAAAAAAGAACTACTATGAAATATAAGATGGGTCTTCTCATGGGTACCATTAATGGAACAGCAAGACAAACACTGAAATATATTGCTTACTTTAATATCCATCCCTCTTGCTCTCTCTTCTTTATCCTTCTAGACACATTCATCAATGAGAAACAGGTTCATGTTACAACCATTTACCTATACACCAAACTAAATACATTAAATAAAAATAAAATAAAATTATATTCTGGAGCTACACTCAAGCTATAACTTATCTTCTGAATAGCATTTGAGTTGAAAAGAAATGTAAAAAAAAAAATATTTTAAAGCCTTCTTTCCCTCCAGAAAATACATGTAGCTGTGAAGCACTGGCTAAAACATATATCTTGAGGAAACAGTTCTCTAGGGACCATTTCTAAACACATTTAATGTTGGCGGCTAAAGCTACCATCTCACTATTTCCTGGTAATAAGCACCTAAGAACTTAGTAGATCTCAGCTTCAGAGCCATGCTCTTGTAGAATGATGACCAGGTGGACCAGGTGGATTGTCAGTGGGGGACAGAGTAGGGGAGTTCACAATGGGGCTTTACAGAGGGCTGACTCACACAAGTGGGGCATGTACACAACTGCATTGTAACATCTGGGTTAGCACATCCAGACCTGAGTCCTGGGTTATGTGCCCTGGACAGGAACCGAGTATCTGAAAAACCTGGGGATTTGCTACCCTGCTCAGTTCTCTAATACAATTTCTAATGTCATTTAAAAATAGTAAAATAAAACCAAATCAAAAGACTGAACATAAGACTCTGTAACCAAAATACAACCCTGACATTGAAAGAATCAGGCTATAGAAATCATAGGATTGAATTAATAATAATTTAAAGGTAGATTAAAATGTATTTGTCTCTCTCTGTTGCCCACTGTGTCTCTCTTCCTCTCTTTCCCTACACATCATGCTCCCACATATATAGAAACACTCTAGTTGTTTAGCCTGAAGGTTCATTTTTCTCAAAATTTTGTTCACTAGATTCGTTTGGGGTTTTTTCCTTTAGAAAATAACCATCACCACATACACTGGTACAAGCATCTTAATATTAAAATAATTTAATATATTTCTTAATAGTAAAGAAAGATTAAGGGTTAGCAACTTTACACGGAAGGAACTTTAAAATGACATTTTTTCTTTCTATCTTTTCAAGTTATTCACGCATTTCCCTCTTCCTTACTCTAGTCCCTTGTACTCTGCTCAGATGTTTCTCTAAGCTGCTGGCCGACCTGGCCATGTCAGGAGCACGCGCTGCACTGTGCACTTTGTTGTTGCTTTCTCTTCCCTGCATCAAGGAAATAGCTGCTCTTCTTTGATCCTTCTCTCAGCTGCATGACTTTTAGTTCCATCTGTCCTGTCTACCATTTATAAAGTAACATTTTTGTCCCCAGTTCCTGCAAAATAACCTTATTTTGATATTCTTTATGCTGAATGCCCAGGCATACGTCTCTCATAACTGCAGGGTGTGTTTGGTTCTCTAGGTTGTAATTGAAGGCCTAGCTTAAGTCCAAAGGGTGAAAACTTACATTGTTCAGGGCAATTTATCTGCTTGAGTCCCATTAATGTGAATGGAAGGTAGGTGGCTAAATCCCAATACAGCTCACAAAACACATATAACTGACTCTCTGCTCCTCAAAAATAATACACTGGATGTATTATTAATTGTATAGTCCAATTTACAGCGACTGAATTACAGAGTTCCTCAATTTTGGAGGCTGCTTTATGTGAACTTAAAATTGAAAGGGCAATTTGCTGAAGATTAAATAAAAACACAACATCAAATCAACAGCAGTACATCAAAAAATAAATGTACCTAGATAGCTTTAATATTTCTTTATGCTTAGACGTAAGAACTCCAATATTTGCACTGTTCAGGTTATGTCTGAATATTGACAAATTCTTCTTGCTATGGTAGCAATTGGCATGCTGATGATTACCAAGGACAAAACCACCCAGGAACTTAGGAACTTCTTTTATTAATTTAGAGTGTCCAATGTGGGAAACTTTAAAGAAAAAGAAATAGGCCTTGTGCTTCTGAGGTAGCTGGGTTTTATTAATTATTGACTTGTCTATTTGCCATTCAAGTACTACCCTACCTTTCACTCTTGCCTTTATTTGTATCTATTTTATGTCCTCAATTTTTCATTAACTCGCATTGAGTTTTTCTCCTCTGTTTTGCATTCCGAGATTCACATCCCTATTCCAGATCATTAAGCTGTATGATCCTTTCTTAATCCAATTGCTACATGGAGACACAGTACCAGAAGGAGTCTAGTGACAACCAGCGTATGCACCAGGTTGCAAAATGACCTTTCAGTCACACTGTGTAGCACAATGAGGCCAAACTTAAATTGGAAAGAAGGAGCAACAGAAAAGAGCAGAACAAATAAGTAATTCATGAGTGCTGATACATATAAGGTTTGCTTAAAAAGGCAAGCTTTCAAGTGCCATGACTAGCTACAGAATATATTTCTGTGTATCCAACTACTTAACAATTGCCTCCTATTAAGTAATGGTAAGGAATATGCTACATAGACTATATTTGGCTAAAGCAAATAGCTTTTGCTGTTCTTCTTGGCATATGGCTTCTGAAGATTGTACTATCACCTGAACTCTTCAGAGCATCTTTTCTGTTTGAATTTTTTGTGATGCTAAGCAAAACCACCAAGTTATTCTTCACAAGTGTTGACCGACATTCCATCTGCAATGCAAAAATATGGGATATCTATGAAAAAGAGCTTTTTCACAGCTTCATGAGCAAGCTAAGAAGCAACTGAACAACTGGAGACATACATTAACAGAAGGCATGGGCAGCAGCCAGGACAGCATCTCCAGGCACTCCATATGTGGACTCTGCTGCCTACAGCAAATAAACTTTTGAAGCCAGCAGTGGTAGGAAAGCTGACAGAATGAATTAAAAAGTGGCAGCGGGGAGCCAAATACTGCTGTAACAGAAATAACAGGGAACTCCCTGAACTCTGCATAGGACAGGCAGTGACAGAAAAGCAGCAGAGGACAGGGATGGGTATACAAAAGGTACTTTCAAGGTCAAATAAGGCAGAAGTAGAGGACAACTGTAATTACTATAACTGCCATTTTCAGGAAGCCATGAAGGAACAGCTTCCCTTGAGGGATGATGGAAATACAAATTCCTGTATGAAAGTAGGTCTGGATCAGAGAACAGCCATGAACGTATGGGAATGATTTACTGGAAACACTCAGGAGCTTTCAAAGAACTGCCAGGAAATACATCAGAAGAGAAATCTCCAGAGAGTGAATGACAAATGGAAATGATGCTCCAACTGGACAAAATGCAAGTGTGCTAAATTTGCCTGGAACTCCTGAAACCAAACAGTTAGGTAACATTACTCATTGTCCAATAAAGGAATACAAAATTCTTGAGCATGCTCCAGATTTGTATTAAAAACTGATGGAAGAGGTGCCAGCGTATGACAGGCTTGAACCCTTCTAAAAAATTCCAGCAGCATACGACCACCAAAACACCTTGTTCTGGCTTCCTGTGTGTAGTTTTTCTATACGTCATTCTTAACTCTACTGTCTACTTTCTCATGTTTCATTATTTACTCTGTGAAGTGCAAATTTCTTCTTCTTTTCAGAAAGTCTTGTCACACATATACAGACACTGCAAGATAAAGTGATATCTTTCTATACGGTTCTATTATAAGGACTTGAACATCAGCCCAAATTACCTGTCATCAGCTCTTCCAGTCTTCTTTCCATTATTGACAAAACAAATGAACAGCTGCTTGCTCCTCAAACCTGTGCACTGGAAGAAAGAAAAAAAAAAAAGGCACACTAATAAAAAAGGCTGCAAACCGCAAGCAAAATATATGTATAAAAGTGCAAGACATAACAACAAGTGGGTTAGGGCCACCTGCACTCCCAGCTAGCTAAACAGAAGAGTCTCCTCTAAGATGCTTTTATAAAATGGTCTAATTTATTAAATCATTTCAGCAGCAGCTGCTGTATAAAAATATAAAAAAACAGCTTAATTCTTTGTAGATACCTATGGCAAATGTTTTCCTAAGCACTGAACCCAGGACAACTGGAAAAAAGGTAAAAGCACACAGGTATCATAAGAATCATTAAATCATCAAATACTAGGACATCAGTTTCTATTTATTTAGGAGTGTTAAGAAGTTTTTCAAAGTCCATTAAGTTTGGAAAAAATGTCATTGTACCATGTAATTTCTGTGTGCAATATCAGGAAGAAAAAGGAAAATGTGTTTTTCAGTTGATTTACAGCCAAATAATTTTTTTTGTTAAAAAATTAAAACTTCCTTTCTCATCAAAGAGAAAATGGCAGGTAAATGAAAATATATATTAATTAAAAAAAAAAAATCACAAAAATTAAAAAATTTAATTGGAAATAAAACAAAATATTAATTTTAGATCCAAACCCAAATTAGAATTATCTTGACTAAATAGATGGCAGCTGGAATGAAAATTCTATGTAATTATTTTTCATTTTCCCTCTTCACCATTTCGTCCACTTTTCAACTTCCTTTTTGCCTTCATTAGTGATTTCTCCCAGGCCTTTTTGGAAACTTGAAGTAACACTGACAAATGTACAATGCTGCTTCTCTACTCTATGATAACAGGTTTTAAAATTCATACGTTTCAAAGACAAAATGAATAATCATGAGCGTTCCGTCTGTTGTTTGGTGCATCCTGGGGCCAAAAAATCTCACCAGGAATTTAACCAAGCTCCTCTCTTCACTTTGCATGGTAACACATCGTTTAGATATACACTCAAGGCAATGAGAAATCTCTATATCCTGCGATAAGCTTTTACAGTCACTAGCTGCAACTGTCACACGGCTTCTTCCATTGTGAATAATATGCACTTTAATTTCTGCACTTACTTTGTGCTAGCTTAAGCTTTTAGCTGTTGAATGTTATGTTGGGGAGTTTTCTTGTTGGAGGGAGGTTGGGTTTGGGTTTCTTGTAAGATTAAAGAGCTTCCTACTATCAAATACTTCTGCTTCACATGTAATCATAGGTTGCAACCTCTTAACCTTTCTAGACAAACAAAATTGATTGTATTTATTTAGTTACACACCACAAAGCATCTTTTCCAAAAACTGAAATGCTTCAACAGATCTTTTCCAAACTTTTTCAAGATTGTCAATATTTTTTTTGTACTGCATTGGTTTGATATAATGTTATTTCAGATTTACTACCTTTCCCACAGTTGATGGATGGAAATTCAGCACCTTATAGCGATGTTTCAACCTATCCTCAGAAAGGCATTTCAGCTAAGTCAGCTGAATCATATGGAAAGGTGCCCATTTTCTCTGTTGACTTTAAAAGGTATAGAGTTCCAACTCAGGCATCTTAATTTTCAGATGCCTTTAGTGAGGCAGATGAATCCCACTCAATGTAGGCACCAGAGGACAATCCAACTGTCTAGACATTAGGTGTTCTATGAGATTTCAGACACCCCAGATAGCACACACCTGGCTGCTAGCTGACACTGTGACCATGGATACCATGTCACATCTGCCAGTTGCACACGATGTCTCTGAAAACATGCAGGTATGTTCCATCAGGACAGTTATTTCATGAAAATATCGTATGATCTCATCAAGACACAGGATCATTTAAAAAAAAAAACCCTAAACATCTTTTCAATAGCGCAGTATTAGTGGCATCAGTTACAATTATATCTTAGTTCAACTCATACAAGAATTTTTTTCCTAAGTAAGGTTTAGGTTAACTAGAAAATTGTTCACAAGGCCAAAGAATTTGCTATTTGCTAATGTTGGGCCATGACTACTTCTCTTCAAGCTTCTGAAAGTTCGTCAGAATATTTAGATTCATGACCAAAAAAAAAGTGTTTAATTCAGGCAAATCATCTGCGTGACAGTGAATTATCTAATTCGGTAGATATAAAAATATTTAAGTGTTGCTACTTAGCACTCTTCCTCAGAAGTGAGAGAAAATAAAACATTTCTTTCTTCTTTTAGAAAACAGACATATTTACTAAATTCTGCACTTTCTTTACCAGGATTAACAATTTTACCATCAATAGTTCTACAATAATCTAAGCATTTTAGTTCCTGCTTAAAGAACTTGTTATCTTTGCTTATAACCCATAGATTCTCAGCTGATTCCTTTAGTTTTCTTTATCAGTTCTCTCTATTATCTAATACTGATTTTATTCATAGCTATCAGGCTCTATATTTTTTCCATTATTTTTTATCACGGACTTCACCTCCCTCTTAGCCAGGATTGGTTTTTAGCTGAAGAAAATAACTTCTGTGAGTGCAAAACTCAATTCCTTCAGGTATCCAACACAACTTTCTAAAACTTCCCTCACCTATCACCCATACTTTTTTATTTAATAATTTTCCACTCAGTTTTGGTGTTAGTAGTTTTTCATTTGGAGTGTCCATTTTACAATTAAGGAATAGGACTCTAGAAATAAGGGGTATGTGTATAAAATCAATTATAGAATCACAGAATCATAGAATAGTTATGGTTGGAAAAGACCTTAAGACCATCTAGCTCCAACCCCCCTGCCATTGGCAGGGACACCTCACACTAAACCATGTCACCCAAGGCTCTGTCCAATCTGGCCTTGAACACCACCAGCGATGGAGCATTCACAACTTCCCTGGGCAACCCATT
>JANRGW010047064.1:0-37403 GCA_024733675.1 Psilopsiagon aymara
CTTTGGTCAGTTTGGGTCAGGTGTCCTGTCTCTGCTTCCTCCCGTCTTCCCCTCCTCCCTGGCAGAGCATGAGGCTCCAAAAGTCCTTGGCCAGACCAAAATGTACTAAGCTATAACTAAAATCATTGTTGTTATCAGCACTGTTCCCAGACCGAAAGTCAAAAACACAGTGCTGCACTAGATACCAAGAAGCAGAAAAATAGCTGCTACTGCTGAACCCATGACAGGGACCTTCTCCAAGAGGAAGCTAATCTACAGCCTTACAACTGATGAACGTGATATAGTTAAAAGCCTAAATCATGAGCCCAAGCAATGAAACTTGCTGTAAAATTTGAGACTAAATTTTGATGTAAAAAGTTCTCTAAGTCAGTAATTTTCTACAGAAAACTGTTTTAGTCTTCTGTTTTAAACTAAATCTACTAAAAAAATTCTATTTTCAGTCTTCTTAGTCATATTTCTCTTAGTAGTATTTTGATTAGCTGAAATGTAATAATGCATTTCTTATAGATTTTCCAGGGAAAAGCAGTCTAGAATGTTTCAAAGCCCCACTAGAGTCGTACTGGACCTGTCTCAAATTTAATTCTTTCCAAAAGGGAGGTTTCACCACCTGGACTATATCTACTATGATATAATGCAACTTCTCCATATTACATATGTATTAATACAGTTCTCCCTCTCCATGGGGCCGCAGCTCTTGCCAGGAGCCTGCACTAGTGTAGGCTTCCCAGAGAGTCACAGCCTCCTTTGGGCTTCTATCTCATCTGGCATTGAGCCTCCATGGGCTGTGGGTGGATACCTGCTAGATGATGGACCTCCATGGACTGCAGGTTCACAGCCTGCCTCCCCATGGGCTGCACCACAGGCTACAGGGAATCTCTGCTCCAGCAACTGGAGCACATCCTGCCTCCTTCTGCACTGACCTGGGAGTCTGCAGAGCTGTTTCTTACATATTCTGATTCTTCTCTCTGCCTGCCATTGCATAGTTGTTTTGGGTATTTTTTTCCCCTTACTTAAATACCCAGAGGTGCTACCACTGTCACTGGTGGGTTTGGTCTTGGCGGGCCTGCCTTGAATCCGGCTGGCATTGACTCTGCTGGACACAGGGGAAACTTTCAGCAGCTTCTCACAGAAAACACTCCTGTAGCTCCAGTTGCTACAAAGACCTTGATACACAAACCCAGCACAACAGTGAATTCCTCAATGCAGCTAGAGAGGCAAGGAAGGGCTAATACCCTTTATTTTAGGAAGCTGCTCAAATACTAATAAAAAGTAAGCTTATAAATCTACGTGTATCTCCATAGGAAAAGGAAGTCTGGTTTTATTTCCTCTTGCCATCCAATCTGTTCTCAGTCATCCTAAGTTCATTATGGTAAATGTACATTTTCAAGACTACAGTGGTGAAAGGAGCCTTGTCCAATTCTCAGTGTGACTCCCCAGCTGTAACATTTCTTTTGCTAATTCTCTGGAAGAACAACCCTGCAGCTCCTGAGAATAATTAAACAAATCCCTGCACAAATTCCTGCTGTGAAAACAGGATCATACACTACTTTTCACACTGCTACAAAGAGTTTGCAAGCTCTTCTCTTCATTTTTTAGATGCATATGTCTAAATCTTGCTAGTAAGCTGTAATGTGAATGTTCTCCTGTGAATTTTCACTACATGCTGAGAAAAATAGTGTTTGTCCTAATGATAGAATACCACTTTGCAGAAGGAGAAGTAATAGTTTGAGGAGTGACCCAATCCCTCCCCTTTCTTTTTGTGGCAAAAGCTCCTTTTGGATTTTTTTCTTTCTTTTGACCTTGAGTGAGACAGAGGAAAGCAGGCAGCCAGGTCGTGGGGTGTTAATCTGTTGAGTTCTGTGGTCTGGAAAAACACTTGGTCTTTAGTTTACGGGGATCCTGCTCCAGTGGTCCAGACCATGGAAGGGTTATGCTATAAAGAGATGAAGATCAGCAGAATTCCTGAACTATGAACAGACACACTTCAGCTCTACTCTCTGCCAAACACAGATTCTCCCATCCTCAGTTTTGTGAGAAAGCTCAAGACAAACTCCATCTCTTGGAAAGCCTATTTTGTTCCAGATCCAGTTTTTGTTACCTCATACACAGCTTGCTGGCACTCCTGCTATGATATAGCCTCATTTAAAAATTCTTCACAAGGATGAATAGCTTTGCTTTCATTTCTTCTTTTTTTTTTTTTTTTTTTTTTTTGGCCACCGAAAGGGAAAGAAAAGCAAAGCTCAAATCATTAAACTACTGAAGTAAGAAAAAGAACAGAGAACTTCATGGAGAAAACATCCCAGGAGCGCAGTTGATATGGAAGACTGCAGAGCTCTTGTGTTACTTATTTCTATCACAGTATGTCAGACTTCCTCACCATCAAAATTCAGGCTTCAGGTGGAGCTGGTTTGCTGCTATCAGAAGGAGCCTGCAAGCTAAGTACTGCGTGCCCTTGTGACGTGTAACAAGAGGAACATGAGGAGCATTGTCTTTGCCATCCCTTTCTGACATATCTGAAAGGAGAGTCCAGTGTTATCATAATCTCTTACGATGCTATTTTTATTATAGGAGCCTGGAATTTATCTGACATTTTATGCTGCGCTGATTCTGTCTTTTGTTGGGCGAAAGGAAAACAAAAGTGCTTCCACAGCAATTTAAAGATTTTCTAGTGAAGCAGTGAGGTGATCATTTGTACACAGGATAAGTCAGACCACTCTTGGTAATAACTAACCCAAAAGCTCTAGTTTAAATTCACATAGCCATCAAGATATACTGCAATGGTGAACTATTTCTGGCTTTCTGCTACACACGGCAGTAAACCTGCTTTTCCACTACTCTAGTAGAATCTTTCCATAGCTAGTAAAAAGTTCATGGTTTATAGGACAGATTCAGAAATTATATCTAAATTCAGCTCTAGGTTTGTCCTTTGTACGTAAAAAATACTACATTTCACCTGGTTACTCTCTGTATTCAGATAATTTTAACTCTGCCTTCATGGGCAGCTTGCTCTTGCCCACTTCTGCAGATAATTGGTTTATAAAACCTGAAAATGACTGACTGTATGAACACTTTCAGTATCATGGTGTTTAAAGTCATGCAGGATTTCACAAATAACCTTCAGGCATGGATAATCTAAATTGTTTCACCTGCCTTCTAAAAGCTGAGGAAGATTGACACAGACTACCCAAGAACCCAACTATTCTGTTCACCACTGAAAAGCAGTATCTCATTCAAGGAGATATGATCAGTGTTTGCTACTAAATCAAGCAATTAAATATAAATGCTAATTTTTCATTTCACTTGGTTTAGTCCATTTGAGATTTCATTTGAATGTGGTAAGACACTGGTAAGAAAACCCTGCACAGTACTGGAACTTCTTTCATGGAGTTGCATGAAACTAGTTGTTGTTGGTAATGTTTATTTTACAATTATACATCTGAAGATAAGCTTTTTAGTGCATAAAAAATGCATTGTTGCCTTATGTAACTGGTCCTTCATCAAATAATTCTAGACACCTGTAATGATAATATTGAATACTGAATAAATAATACACATGGTATTTCTTATTAATTGCCCAGACACCAACAGTAGAAGAATGAGTTCAGAGAAACAGGAGTCACAGGGCAGAAAAAGATGGTGATTAGAATCCATAAACTTCAATTTAAGTCCCAGTCAGAAAACAATAAAAAATAATAATGGTATCATTCAGTGAACAAGTCTCAGTATTATGAAAGATTTTGGTGCATCACAAGATTACGGGAAAAGCACTAGGACACAGAGGAGTTACTCCAGGATCCTCAGCACCTGAGCTAAATCTTTAAGTAGTATTCCTTAGCTTCTATCCTTAAAGTGCATATAAACTAATGTAAAGCTTCATTCAGGACCTGAACAAGGCACAGAATCCTGAAAAAAAATGAAACTGCAGGAATGTAAGCACTTCCACTTTTAGGCTGAAGCTGTGATTTCATTTTCCGCCTTTGCTCATAGAACTTTTTATTATTAATTTAAGGAAAGATTATACTGTAATAAAGCAGTCATTTAGTGGAATTAATGGCTGGGAAATTTAGAAAAGATTAACAGGATACTTGCTGTGCCATGTGTCATTGGTTCATGCAATAATTCGCTGTTGTCTCACAGGAGGTCAGCTAGTTAAACACAGTAGTTCAAATCTGGGAAAGGACTATTTTTTTATGGCTCCCACCATAGCTTACAGTTATGCAAGCTTTAAACGCTAGCAGTCGATTTTCATATTTTGGAGAAAAAAGCTACAATTGTAAAGAGAAGGTATTTGAAACTGCCTCCTCCATGCTAGTGATGCTGAGGCCTGGATGGAGTCACCCTCCAATTTGGAGAGCAGGATCACAGCCTTTACCCAGTTCTTCATGAAGCCACCAGAGTTATTTTTGATTTTCCTCAAGCAGGAAGCCCTCTCACACATGTACATATTTCTTTCAGGCTGTTGAAAGGGTAAGGGTGGTGCCGTACAGGAAGACAGAGGGAAGAAAAGGGCAATCTTTATTGTTTTGCCACCTAAGGCAAAGGCACCTGTAAATGGCAAGAAATCAGACTTGATAAGCTGCCATTGCTAGTGCAATTTCCATAATTTCCATGGAAACCTGACCAATTGCCAGACTGTACATGGCAGTGCACATGAGTGTGGTGTGTGTAGGAAAGGGATATTGGAGCAATCTGTTTCTTTCTTGCCAGCTGCCTCACTACCAATTAATGTCTTCCACCTAATTACACCCCCATAAATCAACTAACTTTAATGGAAATGAAAGATGGACAGAGGGAAGAATGTGCAAAAATCATAGGGTGTGGAAGCTGGTATGAGCCCAGCTTGTTCTTTGCAAGGAGTGCTACACACATTAAATGTATCTGGGGCTCAGCCAGCACTGTATGCCATGCAAACATTTATGTGAACTGAGGTACCTCTTTTTGCCCAAGTGACAGAGCACTTAAAGAAAGGTCAGAATTATAAATTTCTGAGCTGAAAGGCTGCTTGCTGGTTGTTTAACAGCCATTTCATAAACTAATAGATACCTTTGTATATGCATTTTGGCATTGAAACACATAGTGAAAGGACAAATCTAGCCTACACAGGGGATTATTGCTATTTTTAATAGAAATGAATTTACAAGAAGGTCTTAAAAAAAAACCCCAAACCAAACAAAACCACCAAGCAATGAGATAAGGAGCAACAGTTATTGGAACAGAACAGCTTAAATCTGGCCAGGAAAATCAGCCACTTCTCAAGGCTGATACCTACTCAGCCAATGAATAGGCTCTTATAGCAACAAATCCCAAGCAGTGATTGAATTCAGCACAGGATTTCTTTCTCACTTATGAGTCCTAGTTTATAGACCTCAGGACATGGTTTGTTAAATTAGGCTATAATTCCTCCATTATACAATGACATCTTAATGGTTCTGATCTTTTGGAAGACTTTTAGCAGATTAGGAGGTGATGGGATAAGGAAAAAGATTTATTGCACGCTCAAAGCCATGTGGTAATCCAAAGGGATTTATAGACAGTACTCTCCACTACTTGTGCTGAACAAGGATGTGAATTATTTGATTCTGATAACATGAGAATCCTCTTACAATACAGAATGAGCTTGACAAAATGTGGATATTGCTAAAAAAAACATTCAGAAGATGATTTTTTCACTTTTTTCTGTTAGCTAATATAGAAGGCATAGGAACTTGGTTTTGCATAATTTTTAAGTCTCTTTAGATAGTTTTTTGCTCAGAACTTCCCCCAGTTTAATGTCTATGGGTACAGCTGACACTCAACTTCAAACTTTGCTCAAGTATATTAACTTCAGTTTGGACAGGAAGGTTTCAAGGATTTTTTGTGAGAATTTTAGGTCAAGGTAGGGGACTCCCAAATTCATGGCCATGTTCAGCCTAGTTCAGATAAAACGCAGGCTTTCATGGCTCCCTTCGGCACATTGTTCTGATTCGTCTGAGTCGCATTCATTTGTAGCTCTCCAGTTGCTTTCCACTGAAAGGAAAAAAAACCCTCTCCAAGATTTGCCAGTGAATGTATAGCCAATAGTTATTCCATTTTTATCAGAATTATCTAGGCTATGAACAAAAAACAGTTTAAAGAGTTTGTACATAATACAGTGTATATAATAATAACTGTTTGTTTATTTGAATTTGAAATATTCATGCATCTCTGATTAGATTCTTTTATGAGTCTCATTAATATATAACTCTGTATTAATTATAGAAATGTTTTCATAACAACTTTAGGAGGTAGTGAAATATCAGTGTCTTCATATATCAAAGAAGACAAAGGGATTATGGATGATATTTGTGGGAGACCCAGTAGTAGAAGAGTCAAACCCTAATGTTTTATCCTTGCTTCACTCTCCACACTTTGCAAATTTGCTTTCAAGACTTGACAGAAAGAATTGACAAAGGAATTGATATTTTTAGCTAGAACAATTGATATTCTTAGCTGGAGCAGTAGGGAAATCCTAGAGCAGAAATACGAGCAAGTTCAATTTGGAAAGAAACAGCTGTTAGTTCAATAATAATTTCATAGGAGAAAACCAAAACAGCTAAATAAGCCTGATATGCTTTTCCCCCCTCTTTTATTAAATAAAAACACAAGTTTAGTTCCAAAGGGGTCTACTCTTTAGACCAATCTGATATGCTAGACAAGGTAGTCTCCCTTTAAAATTTGTGTGATTTTGGTACCTCTGATTTCTAGGTCACATAGAAAGTACCCAAGAATTTTGGCCACATATTTCTCATACCTGAGAGAGTTCTAAGGTACCCTAGAAAAGACAGAGCAAAGCTGTAGATTAGCAGTGGAAGCTAGCCAAATTTAGTCTCAAAACAGACCTTGAATTATTTTTTAAGTCATGATGAGTAATCATTTGCACAATTTACCATGGAACAAAGAAGATACTCCATCACTTTAAAATCTTAAATCAAGTCTGAGTGTTTTAGGGTTTTTTTTCTGAGATGTATTTACTAAGCTGGCAGCAGCGTGCTTCAGTGGTTTGGAAGAGGGGAGAAATTACCTGATGAAACTTGAAGGAAAACTTGTATCATGAAGGAAAATCACACTGGACCCAGTGTCTTTCTTTACTGGTATGCTAGTGACAGGATTTCACTGTTAGTAAAGTCTGCTTTGACTCTTTATGTGTTTCTGAAGAAAGGCAGTAGATGATCCCAAAGAAATAAAATTCTGATATAATCATTCAGGCTAACATTTTGCTACCCACACACAGAAGAGTGCTGTGAATGCTTCTTTCTGCTTTTGCTCAGAGCTAAACCTTGGCAAAGATTGGGATGTTTCCATCACAACTGACAGCTGCTGCATCTTTTTTGATTTTACATACTTCAATACCAAAGGACTCAATTTGATTATTTTATTTTTATTTTGTGTTCTTCCTATTGGAATCCAATTTGTAATACTACTTAAAAAACAGTGCTATTTCAGCTGGGAAATATTCCATCCCTTCTAAAATATATGACTTTATTTCCTTTAGATGCAGAATAACTGTACTCCCACAATAGTTGCACAGAGCACAAAATTACTTCAATGCCATGTTAGCAATTGGAATTATACTCTTGATGCAGAGCTTTTAATTAGTCATTGCTGACTGGAATGGAAATTTTTCAAATAGTTCCTTTACTTGAGACTGATTGGCACTGGGAGGAAAAGCAGGTCTCCCCAGCTATGATAAATTTGAGATGATGACAAGACAATGCAGTTGTATCCAGGATGTACAGTATGCTCACTCTGCTTAATAATATCTCACTGTTATGGCCAGTGTTGCATGGGTTGCCCTGTAACATGTTTACAGAGTACCCAATAATCTGCAGTGAGGCATAACAAGAGGATCCTTATCATGATAGTTTAAAGACCAAATTTAGGAAATTCAACAGCATTCATAGATAAGAATTCACCTCCATGCAATAATAGTGTCAAGTCCACTTAGAACTTCATCTTATGGGATGAACTGAATTGTTATGAAGGTGTGAAATGTACCACATTATCACTCTTGAATGAGGATCTGAGCTCTGTACAGCAGCTGAGCAAGTTTTCAGTTGTCACCTGAATGTCTCAGACCAACTGCACATCAGGCAGCAAACCTGAGTGGTAGATGCTCACCTTGTACTTGGTCTCATGTCAATCAGCTTTACAGACCCCAAGTGGGATTGATGGCAATAAGGCAACTACAGCAGTTTCTGGATTGAAGGGATCACTGTGTTGCAGTTACCGTACTAAACAATCCCTTCTGGTCACAGCTCTGCCTAGCCCCTCTACCACCTTGCAAGAGACATTCCAATGTCCACAGACTCCGTTTAGTGTCATAGTGTCAGACATCATGTTTGGCTGATTGTTCCAGGTTTTATTTCTGCTCCCTGATTCACTTGCTCCCAGATCCTTCTTCTGCTGAGACAAACCCACCTTCACTACTCCAATGCTTTGAGCATTTTCCCAATCTGTGCCAGCCCAGGAGGTTTAGGCAGACTGTTTTCATTAAGCCACCACCAGCTTAATGTCCCCTCTCACCCAAAGACATAACAGCAGCCCCTGGCACCACTTCACTACTGTGAGAAGAATTTGCTGGGTTTATTATGTTTCTGCTTCTGCAGAGATGCAGAAGTAACCTCTTTGGGCTGATTCAAGTCCAGTCCCACTTTATAAAGGAGAATAAGACACTGGAAGTGGGAGTAAATTTGACAAGTTTGTTCATGTCACATTGACTGTCCACAGTCAAATATACAAGACTGGACTGTAAAGGCAAAATGTGCTTACTAAATTTAATTTCTCCTTTTGCATACATGTGCACAAAAAAGTGGGTTACTTGTTGGCTCCCTAAATACAATGTTTGTAACTGGAGGTGGAAACTAAACATCCCTAATGCATAAAGTAAGAGTGGTCCTTGTCTCACTTCTACTCCAAGCACCTTACCAAAGCACTGCATTAGGTAATGGCATTTCAACAGCTATCTAGTTAAACAAAATGAGCAACAGTCTCCCTGCAAGTGGAGCTGATGAAGTTTCCATCCCACTCTGCTGATGAAGGAATCCTGTCTAAAACAATGATGTTTGTTTCAATGTTATTTTGAGGTAAAGTGCTGCTTTTCACTTCATTATTTCCTGAAGAGTAATGCGTACATTTAGCAAGCCAGTGGATAATAGTGGAGAATCCTGTCTTGTTGGATTAGGAATTTTTCACCAAAATCTCTTTCAACTTCAGTTCCCCAAACCTGGTAAGGATTATGAGATTAGAAAATGTATATGACAGAACATCAGCTTCTGCTTTTCCCACCTACGTTTTGGTCAGCAGGGCAACTTCAACTTAATCTGATGAGTGGTAGGACTCCTACACTCAGCCCTCCTATGGTGTGTGCACCCAGAATACTCTCAAGGGACAATTATGTAGGCCCTGATCATATAAGTCTTTAAGTAAGTTTTTAGTCATATGAAGTAGGAAAGCCAAGGGCACTCATGTAGTCTAATGTGATATAAAGCCATTGGCTTTGGGAAGATGTGGGGTTGTAGAAGATGCAGTAGGAAATCCAATGTAATACAACCAAATATAAAACTCATATAAAACCAGACTTTGTTAAGTCTATTGCTCATTGGAGCAAGTAGTTCATTAGAAATGCTGCCTTCTGCAAAATTGCTTTTTCATTTGGGACAATGTTATTAGTTACAACTATTTTCAGCTTTCCCCTTGGGCAGGAAAGCCAAATGGAAACAAAATGGTTTTTAATTTGAGTTTAATTTGCCTTAGATGACAGAATGTGTGGTCCATTCAAATGCTTCTCACATTCTCCTCTATGGAACTGGTTTTATGGCCATAGTACCCGTCTTATGAGCAGTCACTGTTGCTGAGATTTCCCCCCATATTGCACTATCATCATAGCTAAGACAACTTAATTTTGGACTTACTCCAAACAAAAATTAAACACTTCTAAATGGAATTAAGTTTAAAAAAAAATATTCCAGGAAAGCCATTCCATGCTTTGCAGTTTTTTCCCAATTAGGATAAAACCAGGAATAAAAATATCAGAATTTTATATGGGAGGAGAAAACCAATTTCTGGATTAGTCTATCTGCAATAATACAGTTACTTAAAATTCACGTCTTTGTATCTGCTTCTTTATAATTTCCTAACCCACCTTATCTTCTTCAAATTGATCTCTTGATAACAACTGGTGAATGATGACATCTTACAAGGGAGGAAATATCACAATGTGTGTTTCTTATGCAAATTCGTTGAAATCTTTGGAAATTCTCTTTGAATTCAGTAGCCTTTGGATCAGGTCCCTGCTGTGTTCGTTGAAAATGTTCCCAAGGTTGTGTTGCCCTGAATGAAAAGTAAAGTAATTCAATTCCAGATATTATGTAATTTAGCAGAAGGGGGAAAAAATTAGGTCGTGGTGTGGTTATGAATTTTTTGTT
Source organism: Psilopsiagon aymara (assembly GCA_024733675.1). Classification (NCBI taxonomy): domain Eukaryota; kingdom Metazoa; phylum Chordata; class Aves; order Psittaciformes; family Psittacidae; genus Psilopsiagon; species Psilopsiagon aymara. Next base: position 10,443 of record JANRGW010047064.1, read on the forward strand.
ATTTTTACTGCTTTTTCTAACTGTAGAAGTAGGTAGAGCTTCTGGGCTAGCAGTTATGTGGATTAGGTAATAGGAAGAACTTCATTTAATCAGTTCAATGAATTTTGCCTCATTAGAAATTTAAGCAAATTGTCAAGTTCTAAGTCCTCCTCAGATTGCCCTGTTTGGTCTGGGTTGGTTTTTTTTGAGAAGCACATAGAAAGGTTTAATCCATAGACTGCTGGGCTCAGCTAATTACATTAAAAGCTAATACGATTTCCTTGTTTATGCTGTTTATACAGGAAGATGATTGTCTAATCCTTTAAGCAGCACATTTAATTTTGGTTTCTATTTGAAGTCTTTAAATTGGGTTAACTACTTCTAGTTCTCAAGGTAAATGTAGTTTATATCTTAAATGCTTACTTCTGAGTAGCTTTAAGGGTGAAGCTGCTATGGCTTCGTTTCAGACAAGAAACATTATTTCATGCCCATTGGTTCTAAGCTGGAGGGCAGTGGTGGAAACAGGGGAGCGGGAACAAGTAAACTACTTTTTTAAAGCAAGTCCAAGACTGCAGAATTGTCACACAGTGACTGGCTAAATGGTTCATTGCTGCACTGTAGTCATTACCACTAATTATCTGCTGTCTGTCACATATGTCTAATCTGGCCATCCATCTCTATCTAAGTATTTTAAATTCACATTTGGAAGGACATAATCAAATCATACTTAGCCTAGAAGATCTGTATACATTAATTATTTTTCCTCTCTTTGGAAGTTATATTTCTGTGGTATCTTTGAAATAATATTGGGGTAAGAAAAGAGTTTAGAAAGTCTAGACTTCCTTCGGTTTTCCTAGTTTTTAGTAAAAGAGAAAAATTAAACAAAATTAGGAATGCTGACAATTGTCGGCATTGAAGCCCCGGAGCTTTGATGGGAGTTAAACACCCCTTTCTGTTCTCAACCTCTTGCGTTTCACCATTGACCCTTATTCAGATTCTACACATACATTACAAAGATCTGTGCTGCAATACAGTAAAGTGTAATGTCTCAAGATATCACCAGCCAAGAGGCAGTAATGTTCCATTTCTCTATGACATTTCCCATAGGTCTTGTCTAGAAGAAGCTTCAGCTTGTGATTATTTCTAGGCCATTCATGAAAGACAACATTAAAAACACGTTCTTACCATTTCTCCAGAAATCTACCCCTGAATCTCCCCTGGAAAATTTGTAGGAAGAGTCTTTAAAAAAAAAAACAAACAACAAAACAACACCCTGAAATCATTTGGTTTTTACTATTGCTAAGCATGAGTTTCAAATGCAGATATACCTACCACACACTAGATAACACACTATCCTCAGGTATTGATAATGCAGGCATCTACACCTGAGATAACTGAGGATGTACTTTTAGGACGTGCTGTAAGGAGAGAGATGTGCAAACAGACAGATTACAGAAGAGATCTGGTGATGTCTCTTTTCTTTCCTCTACCTTGCATGCCTATTTAGATGATAAAATCTTCATTTCAAAGGCATTCTAGATTGCACATCAATACTTTAACTTAGTTGCACCTAGAAATATAGAATAACTCATACTGGAAAAGACGCATAATGGTCATTTCATTGTCCAATCAGTGATGAAAACAATGGAGTAATTATTAAGAAAGCTGTGGAGAATTAACAGAAAACACTATATAAGCCACTGCATGCATCTATAGCGCACCATCATTCTGACTCCTGAGAAGAGCACTTCTCATTCTATTCCAAAAAAGGGGCACACTTAAAAGGCCACAAAACAGAATGACAACTTAATCAAGAAAGTTGGAATTACAATCATGAAAGGAGACAGTAAAAAGCCTGGAATTTTTCAGCTTCATAGACAGATGACAGCAATCATCGGTATAGAGTCAGTTGTCAAAAATTACATATTATGCAATGACAGTGAAGAGAGATGATGAGTTGCTGCTTTCCGCAGTCTAAGAACAGAGGGAAAACTGAATTAATAATGGGTGTCAGAGGTTAAAAACTCTGAATAGAAGAACATTTCCCACCATTGCACCATTGCAAGCAAATTGTGTTGACGCAGTACTTTGAGACGGTCAAGGTATTGGTTGATTAAAATAGAGGTTAAGTAAGATATAGTCTTACAGGTACCCGATAACTTCTATAATTGGTATATAAACTCAATTGAAAAAAAAAAGTAGCTATAGCAGGCTTGTTTCTCTGTGAGTCCTCTGAAGAACCTCAGCCCTGCATATGCAAAAACTGCTGGGTGCAATCCTTTTCTTCACCAAGTCCAAGAATAAATGAAAGTCATATTAGTTTGATTGTTTTAAACCTGATTATTTCCATTACAGTGATGGACAGCAGAAAATGGAGTAAATAGAAATGTGCTCATCTTCACAGAAGACCAGGGTGCCAGAGCTCAGGCCCTGAGTCTCCTGCTAGACTACAGAGAATATAAAAAGAGGCTGTTAGCTCATTCCTGCTAGTGATAGCTCACCAGCAAGGAATAGCTGACTTTCAAGCTCCCACCTCTGTCTCTGGTAATCATAATATAAAATCTGAATTTTGATAAGCCACAGTTTGTTGCAAAAGATAACATAGACAATTTATGTCTTTGTAATCTCTACAGGACACAGTGCAAGACAGCTGAAATACACTAGCCTATATTAAAGGGTACAATAACTGATGCAGTAATTCAGAAGGCTACCTATTTCAGGTGGAATGTGTCCTATTAAGGACATTGCCTATTTATCTTTATTTACAAACATTTTTGGACATGCATTTCAAAAGTAATGTCCCAGTCTGGACTTGAAACTCAGGTGAAACTGTTTGTTTAGACTTTATCAACACTTTTTTTTTAAAAAAAATTCTTTTTAAATGGGAAAAAATTCTCCTAATTTACACTCGAGCATTGTCTTGTAACCTCTAGATACTGAATTTTCACTTTGGTATTTAAATTCCAAAGACTGAGTTAAATTTGTGTGTAAATCATTAATTTGTTGTTGAAAAATGCGGTGCTTAGATTGCAAATTCAGCTCAATAACTGTTTAAATTAAGGTTGTACTTTATGTTGACTGCTTTCTCCTTACTAGTTATATCACTAGCACGAATATTGATGCAGAAAGGAAATTTCTTAGAACTACTTGAACAGTTTGTTGGGATTTTTCATCATTAAAATTATATCCAAAGATAGTTTTCATTATTAACAATTTCTTAAAGCATTTTCTTTCACACAAAGACTGGTTTTCGAATGAGGGGAAGAAGAAATATTGTTGTGAGGATTTTGATTGAAACTGTAAGATTTTTAGGTAAAAGGTTGATTTACTGGAAAAGCAATAACCTGTTTTGTTAAAAAGATGTTTTTCTTCAAAATCACTATGCTTTTATTGATCTGCTTCAGTGGTTATATACCATATTTCAATCTAGTGAAACAGACTTTATAGCACTTCATTATTGCAGGTGTATAATAACACTTCTGAACACAGGAAACAGATTAATAAAGTTAGTTCCTCACATTCCATTGCTTAACAAAGCTTCTGGCAACCCTTCCTCAATATCTGAAAGTCAAAATAAATAAAGAAAATTTGAGAGAAAAGCTGAATTCATGTCTGAATTGAAGACTGCTGATGGGAAGGACTGGAGCTTCATTTAAACACATTCTCCTTACAGACTTGTACTTCAGTGACAGTCTTTTCTTACTGTAAAGTTAGCAGGCTATAATTTTAAAGTGAAATTTGACTGGGTATATACTCTAAATTGTAGCATTTTGCACATGTGCTTAGGTAAAATTAATGTGTCTATTTGAAAGAACTGTAGAATTGTATTAGTCGAGAACCTATCTATCTATCTGAATTGCTAGGAAATATTTAAATTTTTTAGATCATGTAAAATCATTGTTATTTCAACAAGTTGCAACAAAAATATAAGACATTTTGCCTTTATTTGCAGGATCATTCCTGTGATTTCAAAACAGCTCATTGCCACAGCTAATACTACATACACGTTCCGATTATGGCCCCATGCTCAGGGTAAAATGTTGCCCAGAACCAGATACAGTGATGCTCTTACAGCTAAAAGGAGCCCTTACAATCTGTGTAATAATAGCCACCATGTCAGGATCAAGCCTGAAGGGCTGACTATGATTTAGCCATTTGCAGACAGCAGCTTTTTGCAATACCAGGAAGAATTTCTCCACCAGGAAGAATTTCTCCACCAGGAAGAATTTCACTTCTTCAGAAATCAGATTAAAAGGGTAAATTTACCCTTGTCAGAGATGCCTATCGGAAAGCCCAATTGTTTGCAAATGCCTGTGTTTGCTGGTGGACGATGTTCAGGCAGAAAGAGCCATGGAGATGTGCGCTCCATAGCTACGGTAAGCATCTAATCTCTGGCCTTGATCCTCAGGAGCCAGAAAACCTGCATGATCCCACCCAGAAAGGACACAGGAATGTACTTTTACTCTGGGAATTGGCAAGGTCTAAAGTCTCCCCTCAAAGAAATGTATTACCTGCTAAAAGCAATGTTAACCCTAAAAGGAATTTTACTTGCCTGGTCAGGGCTCTGGTCTCCATGACCTGTTCACTCCCAGGAAGACCTGGGACTGAACTCAGCAGGTTAGTGCTTCTCTGATGCAGAGATCATGACAGTGCCGTGACCCTACTAAAGGGAAGAGCAACTATATGAAAGAGGGATCAGTCAGCACAAATTCTGGCTCAGACCTGAGCTGGACATGAGTGATAGATATATTTTTTCCATAAAATTATTCAGGAGGCCTCCAGCCTCAGTCCCTGGTTCATCCTCATTGAACTGTAGATGAACAGAGTCTCAGATACAGCTAATATTCAGGTAATCAGGAGACACAAATTCTTCAGATGCTCTCACAATTGCAGCCAAAGTTACGTGTTGAACAGTGCTGGAGACTCAAGTACTTGTTCTATCCACTGAGCATGCCATGTGCAGACACCAATGCTACTAGCCTCGACACAGTATATTCAAGAACCAATTTTTCTAAAACCATCTTAAAACAGTCATTTGTGTTTCAGAATAGCATTAAAAGCCACACAGACTTAAAAAGGTCCTTGTAGAAAACACTGTAATAAAGATATTGTTGGTAGATTCATAGTAGTCAACAGTCCCTATCCTAGAAGTCTAAAAAGGACAAGAATACACGTTTCCGCATATACAGACACATATACATGGAGATATATCTACACACAAATGTATACATAAGTGAATGCACAGGTGTACAAACACTACTTCTACTTGATGCTTGGGAAATCAGAGAGCTGAGGAACCGCAAGCTTTAACCTAACCCAAATCAGTTGAAACAGCTAAGGAACCATGTTTTTCTCCTGGGCCCTGAGTTTATGAACCATGATTCAGCTATATTAGGTGACAGGGGAGGTTATTCTCCAGGTAGGGTCTGTCCTCAGGGAACTGATATTGTTATCAGAAGAGTTTAAAAGTATACAAAACGGGCAATCATGATGATATGTCCTGAGCCCATGACAACAGGAGCACAGGAAAGTCCTTAGAAATACAACTAATATTTCCAGTGTTTAAGCAGGACCTGCATCATGATATAGGGTTGAACAGAAACTTAGTGGTAGCTAATAGAAGTGTAACCTCCAGTTACCTTAGATTATAATAATACTAACAAGCACACCTCTAGGAAGAGATTTTATATGTAAATATAGGACCACCTTGACACAATAAGCTGGAGGAAAATCAAGACCTGTGCTTGACATTCTGTTCTGTAAAGTGCAGGTAACCAATCACTTATTCTGTCATTGCTAGTATTTTCTGTGCAAGGCTTTGCTTGCTTCCTAGAATGTGTGCTGGCTGGGTGTCCTGCCACCTTTACTGCAGAATCATAATGAAAGCAAATATCTTGACTCAGTGTGTTGACTGGCTTTTGCACACCAGGTAAAAGAACCCTGCTTTTAGGGCAACAACATTAAATGAATTGCAATCCCAAGCGAGACTTTGCTATACACATGTCCAGCTTGCCTCCTATCCCTTTGGGGCTAGGCACATCTCACAAGAGCTGAACAGCCTTTCTTGGCTCTAAGTTCTGTGCCCTTGATCACAATGATCCAGGCATTTATTTTCTTTTTCTTGTCACCACAGCAGGCATTAGATGAAATCAGTGTCAGTTGCAGAGTTTCGTATTCTGGCACATCTTGATGTGCCAATAGCTACCACCTGAGACCCCTGCATCAGCATGCCTTTCAGTAAGACTAAATTATTCCTGACAAATAGATGCCTGCAGTAGCTGTTGAAAAATGGATGGGCTTGCCTAACATAAACAGGATTTTGGAGAAGGAACTTATTGACTGGCTTGCAAAATTTCTTTCCTGGTTGAGGATTCTGGGATTCAGTGCATTAATGCTGAGTGCTTGACTCTACCTCACTAGTTTCCTTACTCAACTTTATTCATTTTCCCCTAGCTCTCCTTCATCTTCCTCTTTCTTCCTGTCCCCAGTTTCGGGTATCAGAATGTCTGAGAGTCAAAATTCAGGTTTTTTTTCTTCCATCTCTCAAGTTTTCAGGAGGCTGATATCTGCTCAGCAAGAATATATTCAAAATACACTGGTGCCAGCAAATCTTAACCTAATGCATTCCTCCCTAACTGTGCTGCAAGGAACATTCCCCATCCTCCTATTTTGTGTGGTTTTCATGAAAGTCATCAGCAAGAGCTATTTGAGAAGGTCATTTTCCACATGGACTGGAGAAAATATTAGATGATAGGAGAGAAGCAAAGTAATATTTCCTGAATGCAGACTTCCCCTACTGTCTAAAAATGATACACCTCCCCTAAATATACATACTAGAATCTCCACCATTTCCCTCCCACTGTGAAGGCATCATGATGTTTCTTGATTTGCTCTGAATGACAGTCAAACAAAACATCACGTATTCTGCAGAGCTCAAATGAAAAAACTGCACAACCTCCTCCCCCCTCAAAAAACCCCACAAGCAAACCTGACATCAAGTGAACTTAAATCCTTTGTTCTGTAATTGCTTTGACTTTGTAGTTTCCACAGGACATGTCATTATCACACACTGTCTGTTGACAAACATGGTGGGAGCTGGATCAGTGAGGAACATGTCCCTTTTAGGAGGGGTATTGCTCAGGTTTTTTATTTTCACACCTGCAGAGAACAGTTACAGTTCTCTCTGTAGTATCTTTTTTATGATAGAGATGACAAGAAAGAACACTGATTTTGAGTAGTGCTTGCAGGCAGTCAATACTAGTGATGATGTCTTTGAAAATCAGGTTCAGTGCTTGTATCCCTGAGCTACATACAGTCCATGGGGAAATTAATGGCCTTTCTATACTCTTGAATCTGAGTAAATCAGGGGTCCATTTCTGCCCACTGAAAGCAAAAAAAAAAAAGCCCACAAAAATTGAAACTCAATACAGAAAAAAATGTTATTTCTGTAGAAAAGGAGACTCAGGAAAGGAAAAACAGTCCTGTGGTTTAAGCAGTAGCTTGGGTTTGCAAGACAAGCACTAGCTCCCCAAACTGATCCTATCCTTAGGTGTCTAGGACTGTCAGATGTATATAGATATATTATATCACTGTTTTAAGGTCATCAAATAATCTGGTACCTCTGCACATGATCCTTCAGGTACTCTTATGTTTTCAAATTGGAGTACTCTTGATTTATATCCAAGTCCTCTTCCCCCAGATGCTCATTATGCCCAGTGCAGGGTTTGGATCCTCTCTTTCAAAGATAGTATCCAAAACACCACATGGTTCTCAGTCTCCTTTCTGCTCCGAAGAGTTACAGCAGGAAGGCAGTAACACCAGAAAGACTCTCCTACAGCAAATTCATATTGAGGACTCCCCAAGGCTTGCAGATATGCTTTGTCCCAATCAGAGCCATCCTTCAGGTAGTCGTCCTGCAAGAGTGCCTTCAGAAGAATTTGTCTTGCTAAAGCACCTATGTACAAATGTGAAGCTTAAGGTGAACATGCATCAAAGGGACACTGCTAGCAGACAGGATATACTTTTGTGCTTGAAATCCAGGTCTTGGAAGATCATGTTACCCAGCCTGCAGTATTTTATAGGTACTGCAGGCTGGAAAAGGAAGGGCAGCAGATGTGGTTGAGGTCAGGCATGAAAAATTAAGTGCTTTAGGGGTGTAAAGGAAGGAACAGCTCCTGATGTCCTTAGGAAGGGTATGGTGGTTTCCATTCCACTGAGGAAGTTTGAGTCAGGAAATGTCAGCATGGTTGTGCAGACTGGCAAAGAAAGGCAGAAAGATGCCATAGCTTGACAAAAGGGGATAGGTAGGGGTAGGCTACCACGGTAGCCCCAAGACTGCAAGCACACAACCAAGGCCTCATAAACAATGTCTTGGACATGTTCCTTCTGTCTGCCTCAAAGGGATCATATGACAATACGTGCATTTTAAGGGTACTAGGATGCACTTATAGAGGACACACATATATATATAAACACAGGTTATTTTCTTATTTGAAAGGAGCACATAAATATCAAGAGGAACATTTTTTCAAGAGCTTTTTCAAAGTAGCAAGAGAGAAGAGGCTGTTACTGTGTGATAAGGAAGTTTCTGAATGATAATTTAAAGATAATCTTTTAAGATTTGGAGCAATTTAAGTATGCATCCTTCTAAGTGACTTAACTATAGATTTTAATTATTCCTCCCTCTATCTTGCAGTTTCCTCAAAAAAGCCTTTAGAAAAAAGACATACAGCTCATAGCTCAACTGGGGCCTTGCAACTCATAAACTATGCTTCAACTTTGGTTGACTGGAAATAGGCCTAATCCAATTGTGTGCCAAACTCCACTGGAATGATAATATGAACAAATAACCCCAAAGGCAGTAACACATTGCTTTTCCTGCCAGTCTCAATTTTACCTTGATTATATCTTAATGCCATAGGCGATGTCAGGGAGACTCAGGACAATATGTTGCCAAGAGACATGAGTAGAAAAAGAATAGCCTGAACTATTACTTTTAATCCTAGTTTATATGTACCTGTAAATATTAGTTGCAAACCGTAGCCTGATACCTGCAGGGAGATTTGATAAGATTCTTATTTCTTTGCTTTTAGCCATTAATGTGAAAAGTAGGAGAAAGACAAGCAGGCGGGCAGGAAAAGACAAAAAGAAAGATCATTAAAAAAAAAGAGTGTTGTTCAATGTTTTAGGTCTTTTCAACCTCTGTTCTTATTTTCTGAATTAATAGATTTTTCCTGACATTCATCTTATGGTCTTGATTCTTTCTAGAGAGAAATGGTCTGAGAAATATTTAGCACACTTAAAAGCACCACATGAGCTCTGCCAAACCAAAACCTAAGACTGATAGGGAATTATAGCTAAAGGATAAAATATGGACCAGAGACATTCTTTCTCCTCCTTCTCTGATGACTTCCCACTTGTAGTAGTGAAGTGTATTGCACAAGGAGGGAAAGTTTAGTTTAACACCAAAAACCTCACACAGGGTAAGCAGCTGCGAATTCAGCTGTTAAGGAGCCTCAGTGAAACAGATCATTCACTTTGTGAGTCCAGAATGAAAGAAGGAAGGAAATAACACAGCCTTATTTTTCTTATATTGCATATGCATAAAAGAAAACTCTGTGAAGTACTCATAACCTGGACCTGATAGAAATCTCTATATAACAGTGTTGATACCTAGCTCCATTCTACCTAGGATTGTGCTTGACTTCTTAGTGTGCAGCACCACTTCGGCTAACAGTCAAGAAGGATATGTACTTGACTCCTGAGAGTATCTATACCCTCTTTGTGCTGCTTCCAGCAGACAAACTACATTTTCTCCCTTTCTTAGTTTCTAAACATATACATTTGATATGGGATTTTTATAATACATTTCATATTCTTGATTCCCTCCCAACATTAAGACTCTAGTCCATGAATTCTTTCTGTAGGATAACCTGACCATCTGTATTAATAAGGCTTTTCATCTTCATTACATCAACATATTAGCTTAAGAAGTGGGATTATGTTAATACAAGGTTATAGTTGAAAATATTAGGTATAATCAATTACAAAGTATGCCTTTTACAAACTGTATTAGTTACCTTTTTCAAGCTTCATATATCTCCTTTCATCACTGCTTGTTGTCTTCTGATTTCTTATTCCTCCATCATAATAGCTCTTTTTTTTTTTTTTTTTTAATAATTTTCCCCTTTTCTTTCCCTTGTCTATATCTTTTCTTGTTTGGAAGCAATAAAGTGACCTTTTTTTTTTTTTTTTTTTTTTTTAATACAAGAACACCTATCTTTTCTGGAAGGAAAATTCCCTTATCAAATACAGTTATTGATTTAGTGTTATGTGATCTACCTTTAGGAAACCCCTATTTTATTTCATCCCATTTTTCATGTTCTTTGACATCTTGGTTTACTCTTTCTACCCAAGTATTTTAAACATTTGAAGGTTACAAAGAACTGACAAGTGGGTCTACATTTTAATTTTCCACTTAAAGAAATATTTACTCTTTATTCTTCTGCAGTCTTACACTACCACCTCCTAACACAACACACTAATTAAAATAACTCCCTATAAATCAAAATTCCTTGGATAAACTAGTCTCATTCATGGTCACTTCTGTGTGAAATGATACCGTGGTGTTTCCTGTTTTGAACCCAAGCAAAGACTGATCAAATCTATCAACATAAGAATCTTTTCCACTAAATTGCTGGATTTTTACATCTTGGTTTTAACTGATTGTTGTGGTTCAAGCCCAGCCATAAATCAGCCACGCAGCCGCATGCTCACTCCCCCTCTTCCTTTCCCAATTCCTGGATGGATGGGGGGGAGAACTGAAAGAATGTAACTCCCACAGGTTGAGATAGGAACAGTCCAGTAACTGGCGTATAATACAAACCACTGCTCCTACCACCACCAATAATAATGATAAGAGAAATGACAAGGGAAGAGAATATAACCACTCATCACCTGCTGATGGATACCCAGCCTGACTGAGCAGTGATTTAACCCTTCCGGGTAACTGCCCCCAGTTTCTTACATCCTGGGCATGACGTACTATGGTGTGGAATATCTCTTTGATCAGTTTGGGTTAGGTGTCTTGTCTCTGCTTCCTCCCGGCTTCCCCTCCTCCCTGGCAGAACACGAGACTCAGAAAGTCCTTGGTCAGACTCAACATTACTGAGCAGCAACTAAAAACATCGGTGTTATCAGTGCCGTTCCTAGGCCGAAAGTCAAAAACACAGCACTGCACCAGCTACTAAGAAGGAGAAGAAATGACTGCTGCTGCTGAACCCAGGACACTGATAGAGTAGATTGTTGAAATAAATCTTCTTTAAAGCACTGGAGAGCTTGAGAGTTTATTAGATTAATCTGAGAAAAAGAACAAGTGAGATGTGCACTATGCAGTGTCTTTCAACCTCATTGCCTGCCTATTAGGCTGTAAGAAAAGAGTACATAAGTGTCTGTTTATTAACTGATTGTCAGAGAGCCTGATTATTTCAAGGAGATAGCTTTGCACAAGAAAGAGTAAGATGAAGAGTACCAAATGATTGATTCATTTCCTTTGGGGAAGGGAACAGAATAAAATAAAATAATGAAACATAAATGTGTCAGATCCATTTATAAAGGATTGATATTTAATGTAGCTCCTTTTGAAGTTGAAATTAAATTTTCTTAAGAGGTATTATTAAAAGGTAGATGGGATGTAACCTTCCATCAAGATGCCATTATTTTAATACATCTAAAAAAATGAGCTTTTTTTCCTGAAGTGTGCTAGTAAATTGATTTATGCAGATCTAAGCAGTAATTATGAAATGTGCTTATCTAGACACCTTCTGCTTCTATTGATCCTGCATGTTATTCTGATGAAAAGCTCATAATTCATAGCATCCTTGATGTTTAGAATTGTTGGAATTTTTTATAACTTGCAGTCCAAGGGTAATTCTAACAAAATGGAATTTGAAACTGATTTGCAATGCACCAAATTGTCTGTTTTCAAGCACTGAGCACAGATAGTTACAGGACTCTGCTTTGAAACCCACAAATAGAGAAAACAACACCAAAGTGGAAAAAAACGAGACCAATATGGGAAAGGGAGGTGCCAGTCTTTCCAAGGGTTTCAGATCAGGACAATGAATAAAATCAAGCGATGAAGAAACTTCTAGAACTGTTGAAATAGATAAAAGAAGTGTTTGGATGGGTGCTGAGGAAATAAACTTGGTTTTCTCCTAATTCTCATCTGCTAATGACAGTTACCTCTTTCAACAACCTGTGATGTTTTAATTTTTACAGAGATTTTTCTATCAATCAATCTACTTCTTGAAGTTGTAACTATTACCACAATTAGAAATTTTGTGCAAAAATTAATTGGCATTCTTTCTGTGAGCAGTATGGACTAAATGGAAGGCTTCCAATCTTTATTGCAGTACTTGCTCTACAAATAGTTTCTCATGTGGTCACTGCAGAGCAAGATGCTGTATCTCAGTCCTGAAAGCTCTTCCCTATTGCTCTGCTGTTACCTGAAACCTACATAAGAGTCTGTGCAGAGGACTTAGCTTCTCTTGCAGGGGTTTGTTGTGAGGCAGGGGTGTGGAAACAGGGGAAAGAAAACAGACAAGTAAGAGGGAAAGTCATTTAGTGAACAGCTGACAATTGCCTTGACCATAGTACAGTCTGGGATATGTGAAACCCCCAGTCAGACCTGCAGTGTCACAACATTTGGTTGTTCTCTGTGGTGCTACTGGGATTTGTCTGTTTCTACATGTGCTTTTCATGGTGCCAAACACCAGTATTTGTGGTTCTGCTTTCCCAGTATTGACTTCAGAAACTAATGCGCATTTCTTTATCGTTTTCCCCCATTAAGGACATAACTTGCCATAGCCTATTTGGGCATCTTTTATATCTGCAGGAAGTTCTTGTGCCATGACTATTTGAAGAAAGACTTAAACAGGGGAGGTTTATATTAAATATAAGGAAGAAGTTCTTTACTGTGAGGGTGCTGAGGCAGTGGAATCGGCTGCCCAAGGAATTTGTGATTGCTCCACCCCTCATGGTGTACAAGGCTGGGCTGGACGAAGCCTTGGGTGAAATAGTTTAGCGTGAGGTGTCCCTTCCCATGGCAGGGGGATTGGAACTGGATAATCTTAAGGTCCTTTACGACCCTAACTATTCTATGATTCTGCAATTTTTGCTAAACGCATTTCTCCCTTACTAGGTAGGAGTGACAGCAGATCGAGTCCTCACGAAGAACATTCCCGGAGATGCAGATATGGCAACACAACCTGACAGCCAACATAGCCATTATCATTTATTATTATGGTACTAGCTAATAGCTTCAAGGCCATCTCGGAAGTCTTTTTAACAGCAGATTTCTAGTCCCATAGGAGAAAGAAAGCTGGTCTAATTAACATGGAGATTACACTTGGAAATTCCTGGTCCACATCTTAACACAGGGATACACAAAACAAAACTTTTATTTTCCTGCCATTATTGCCCTTTTGAATGCTACATTGGATTAGAAAGAGGACATTCTTGCCCACCCAGACAGGCCTCTCAAATTTGTTTGGTAGACATTCTATTAACTCGCACCTTGGTGCTATCCAGAATAAAATTATCATCTGCCACAGGCTCTCTGAAACAAAATTGCAAGTCACAGCTGACCCAAAGGCTGCAAGTTACCCACCTCTTAATTAAGTATAACAAAACAGGGCATATCCAGGGAGCTGTTAGAAACACAAGATGCCATAATGAGATACAGTTCTCTGTCTAGAGCCAAACACAGCACAAGGATATTCTAAAACAATTCCATAAAGTAATGCCTGAAAAGAAACACAATTAATTATAAACACTAAACAGACTCATGGCATTTTTAAAAATCCAATAGAACTTCTTAAAATGAAGCCAAATGCCATCTCTACTGGCACGGATCTTCACACTTAAAGAGTATGCTAGATCTTAATAGAATTAGAAAATTACATCTGCTCAGCAAAATCAAAAGGAATTAAGCCCACTAATAAGCATGAATCCCAAGAGTCACTTCCATTTCTGTTTGGCTTGTTGTCACATACTCCATCCAAATAGGTGCTGGGCACAGCATTTACAATAGGAATTGAAGTTCTAAAGTAGACAAAATTGTTTTTATTTAAATTCAGTTATGTTTTGTTGGAAAGAACTGACCCTCAAAGCAGAATTTGCCTTAGATATGACTATGTAGTTGACTTTTCACATGAGAAAAAAATCTAAACAAACAGGACTATACCATTCCTTGTCTCATAATGACTTCTTGCATCTAACTTAGTTCTCAGAAAACATTCACATAAAGACAACCAAAGAAACCAAATTTTCAAATAATTTAAAAACTTGAGCTGAGACTGCCTTTCACTATCAATCCTGGTGGTTTTAGATTTATTTTACAGAATAATTCAAGGCTACACTGACTTCATCCATGAAATTGTTCTGTGGAGGTCCTGCTTCTTACAGTGACCAGCTATTTCTAATCCTATGCTTGAACTGCCTGTTTTTCAAGCCCCAGTGTACAAAGCTACTCTTACCCTATGCTAAGCACAAAATAGCATGCTCAGCCAATCCCAGCTCTGGAAGAAGAACCACACATTGACCTGGAATACAGCTTGCGCACAGAGGGTGTGAAACGAGATGGTCTTAGGCTGGGGAAAGCCTATATTTTACCATTAATATATTTTGTGCTTTGTCTCTGTTGATTATTTCTAATCAGATATCGAAGGAGAAGGTTTTTCTCCCAAATTTCGGCACACATGTGACAGTATTTTTGTTGCATCTTTAGCCAAACAGGACTCCATTCTGCAAGACACAAGTTGGAAGTGAGAATATAAATAACAGGTATCAAGCCCTGACCTCAGTGACCAAGAAGCTCATGGCGTTCAGTGGGCAAGAAACATTGTGTCAGTGATGTTTGTAAGATTAATTTACTTTCCCCAAATCACTATTTTTTGCCCCTATCCTGCTCTCTCACCCAAAGACTTCATAACAGGAGTCTTTGGAACTTAGTAATTCAGGTTCCCTCACCAACCTAATGAGAAACATGCTCAACTTCGAATAACACTCTTTTCATCTTGTTTCAGAGCTTCTGACTCATTTTGTCTCTAGACTCAACCTTTCTCTAGTGTTTCTGTTCCTGTTCTTGTGTTTGTAAATTCTTGGAAAGTGGAACAGACAGTAAGCTCTTCTCTGACACTGATTGAGGCAGCTATGCTGCCATCTGCCTTGTTCATATGGGCTTTTATTTGGAAGGGGAGAGGAGGTCGAGGGGGGATATGTTTTTGATCAATATGATTCTATAATAGCTCACCCACGAACTTGTCAATGAGAACACTGACTCTGATAGAAAGGAGGCAAATGAAAGGGTAAGCACTGGAAACTGAGCCAGAGGCTAAAAAAGTTGATGAGAACTGCTTTTCCATTGCCTACTGTTTCCTGCACTTTGTATTAGATCATTAAAGATCCTCAGTTGTTGTTGGTTGAATGGTAAAGTAGAATATCCACTGAGCATTAGACTCAAACTGCTTGGAAGCAATTATTTTAACAGATATTGCACCTTACGTTCCATCGGGAACCAGCAAAGAAAGAAAGGAAATACCTAACTTAGTGAAACAGAAAACCATACCTTAGTGGATCTCAGGAAACATTTCTCACAACGATAGCCATAAACTGGTTTGAGGTTGCAGATCTATGGCCATTGTGGCCCTACAAACTTTGGCTAACACTTCAAAGAAGTGTTTTGCAAGATGTCATCTGAGGAGAGGAAAACTTCTCATAGAGATTAGAAAGCTTTCTTTTAGAGCTCAGCCCTAAAGACAATTAGATCTCAGAGCACCTCAGGGGGCTGCTGCCAATAGACACTTGATTTGCTGTCCATCATCAATTTACTCTGTTTTCTTAGAAACTGTCACTTTCAGGCTAACTCATTATTTTGCCATTTACCCTGAGGTGACACGTATCTACTGCAAGAGCAACTAGGAAAGGATATTGTGACTGGTGAGGTTTGGTACAGAGTTTTGGTAAAGTATCTTTCTGAGTTTTGGGATAAATTGCTTGTATGTCAGAGGCAGAATCAGATTGGTTTTAAACAATCCTTCCTCCTATTTGACCAGAGGATAATGGCCAGCTTTGAGAGATCTATTTCAATTTGAACATTACAACCTGGCTACTGAATAGCCAACAACATACCTTAATCTTTCCTTGTCTTCCAAGGACAGTCCACATGGTAAAAAGAAAAGGAACCTGAACAGGAATACCAACACCTTGACGTTTTGGAGGCTGGGATCTCCAACCAAATTTTTGTTGTTTTTTCTACATTTTGTCTGTCTCCATGTTATGCAGAAGTGTACCCTTTTATGAAGGCTGTACTGAACTCAGATACAGAATGCTAAACTACTGTGCCTGCTGGGAACTAAAAAACCTTGTTTCTTACTCACTAATAGCAGCAACAGCACAGTAAGAAAACTCATACATAATGCTGTTCTCACAGAGTACTATCACAGATGTAGATGTAATCTAAGGTTAGGAAAAAATCAAATAAATCAACAGATGACACTTGAAAAACAAACAAACAAACAAACAAACAAACAACCCCACACCACTTCAAGACAGGGCCAAACATTAAATTTCAAAGGTACTCTGAAGTAGAG
Source organism: Psilopsiagon aymara (assembly GCA_024733675.1). Lineage (NCBI taxonomy): Eukaryota > Metazoa > Chordata > Aves > Psittaciformes > Psittacidae > Psilopsiagon > Psilopsiagon aymara. The sequence continues at coordinate 27,074 of JANRGW010047064.1, forward strand.
ACGTGGCAAAAAATCTTCCAGACTACTCTGAGTGGACATTCCCATATATATAAGAAATATTTTCAAATATTTCAATGCACAAAGAAATGAAAGTGAGATTTACCTTCTGCTTGGGTTCCAGTATTCAGAAACAAATGTATCCTGATTTAGTTCTTTGTTTTGCACATGGTGTTTCCATTCCTGTGTTTTCTTTCTCTCTCCTCTTCCTTTCTGTCTTCTGCCTCCTGTCTGTGTTCCTATTGTTGTTTTTGCTTTTCCTCTCTCTCCTAGTGATACCTGTGCTGTAAATACCACCTGGAAAATTGCATCAAAATGGCTTCTTAACACCACAGGAGATAAGGAATGATTTCAGTTTAGGCAAACTGGTTTTACCGTCTCTATAATAGGCAGAAATACAGACAATCCTTCTTGTAGAATATGCAACATGACTTGCTAAATAGGTATTTGATTCACTCTTCATTAAAATATGCATGTATATGAATGAGGGAATCCAGTATTCTAGTCTATATTTACGTATTAAAAATTAACTTTATTCAACCATGGTTTATTATTATTAAAAGATTGTGGGCTTTTTCTGTTGGTTAACTGACTGACTGGATTTGTTGTTGTTTGGTAAAGGGTTTACAGTAAAGCCCCTCTTACAGCATTTAAGCTAAAGTTACAGAAAGGTCTCACTGAAAATAAACATTGGTTCCTCAAGCGCAAGCGTACATATGGACTTTGTCTGCAAATCTCCTTAGCCTACTCAGGAAGCAAAAGTTAGATTATTTTACCAGGGCTGGTGTTAGATTCAGAACCAAAGTTGTTGGACAATGTTATTGACTGAATAGAATGACTAAATTGATAATACTTGTTTGAGGCATTTGTCACGCTGTGAGATTTTCCAGTAAGCCAGAAAGAAAGGGGCTTTACAAATTGCTCATTGCAAGTTTTTTATTCCTCTCTGTAGTAGCCTAGCACTTAGTGTTACCTTGACACACAATGTCCATTGTGACAAGGTAATTTAAGTGTAAATCCAGATATTGTGTCACCAAATGTCAGCCTGTGCAAGCTCCAACTTCTCTATTAGTCACGTGTTCATTAATGAGTTCATAAAGAGCTTCATTAATGAGTTGCTTAAAAACCTCACCCTTATTGGGCTCCTGATGATGTGAATTCACTGTGAATAAGCAGAATTAACTTAGGCCCAAAGATATCTCCTAGAGCCTTCTAGCTGCCTTTTAGCAGTTTTGTCTGTATGCAGCCTGCTGCAGAGCAGGCAGTACAGCTTTATCCTGTTATCCACCATGATGAAAAAAACCTCCAAACCATTGCATTTTGTAATGTTAAATAAGACTGTTTAAAAGCACCATAGTAAAAGAAAGAGGGAAATGAAACAAAAAAGTAATGCTAGAAGCCATAAACAGCTTTCCAGGGAAGCTAGGGGAAAAAACAAAACAAAACTCAAACAAACAAACAAACAAAAACAAATAAATTAAAAAGGAAAAGAGGAGTTGATGAAGCATAGGTGGAAGCAAGGCTGCTCCAGATGCTAGATGTACTACAAAAGAAAAGGGTTGCAATAACATGCAGTCTGCTTGAAATGACGGAAAGTGATTCTTAAGCTAAAGTACTCTTCAGTGAGAGGAAAAGAGAAGGACAATATTAATTAATTAACAGTGACTGAGACCAACTTAGAAGGTAGTTTACCCATGATATATTTACAAGAAGCAGATAAAAGGAGACTCCAGAAGACAGTAAAAATATCAAGATCATTTAGTTAACTTGCAGTTATGCATGTCATCAAGGTCATCAAAAAATAACCTTAAACGATCTGGGGGTCTTACTTGATGAATCTTCAGCAATTAGCTTGAGATCTCACATGACTGATTAAGGGTATACGAATAACTTTCTCAGGGATAAGGGTTAAAGCCTGGTCATGTTATCTTTGATAGACTCCAGAAAACCTGGACTGATTTTGAAACAAAACATTATACGATCTGTTTGTAAGCACCTGAAAGATAAACCAAGTTACATTAATGGTTCTATCAGAACTGGACAACATCAAAGCAGTCTAATTTCCTCATTTATCAGGATATTCTTGTTAGTGAAAAAAAAGTAGTAGACAACTTAGTATGCACATACCTTCAGAAGTTTCTTTTACCCAGACTCATCACATCCTCATCAGGGACCTAAGGAAGTACGGTCAGGTTAAAATTACAAAGAGATAGGTGCACAAAGTGTTAAAAAATACTTATCAGAAAGTGATTATGACAGATTTGCTGAAATTAATATAAATAAATCTAGCAAAGTCCTTGTTGAAAAAAGGGTTGGTATCTGAGCTACTCATTTGAGCTGCATTTTTGGTTCCAAGTCGTGTGCACACATGTGTGCACCCACAGTTCAAGTGAACCTAACACTCAATAGACTGACCCTGCATTCTGCTAAAACTCCTGGCTGGAGACTGTGGTACGCACTACCCCTTGATGATATTTTTCACAGATGATATATATCCCCACTGCAATACCATGTTTCTCTTTAGTATACAAACTTCCTACATATCTCTGTAACTTCCATGTCCCATGCTAGCCTCTGTGATTTTAAAAATTAACATCAGTTCTTGGTTTCTTACTTCTGCATTTGAGCATCTTTGCTGTAATTTAATACCATTACAGAGGAGCAGGAGAATGGACTTTTACTAGCAAGCTTATTACCCTAAAGTGCTCTACTTGAAATTTCTGCTTATGAGAGAAGGATGCAGAGCAGAAAACTCCAGTAAGAGCTCTACCTACACTGAGGCACACCAGGATGTCTCCATTTTCAAACCAGAATTTATCAGTGGTTTCTAGTGAGGTGCACAAAGTAGACACTTCAGTATTTCAGTCAAACTGGTGTGATCAAACTGAAAAAAACCCCACCAATTTCTGAATTTAAAATCTGAAGAACCACTTTGGTTCAGTATTATCTTTCTATATTTTCCAATGAAAAGGCCAAATCCTAAAGTCTTTCCATATTGCTTTATCTGTTTATATTCAGCTCCAGATGAAGCTAACAAGAATTTAGTTCTGCAAATAATAAGTATAGATTAAGACAGATTATATGAAACACCCCACAGGTGTCTGATGTGCTGAATATGACAGTTCAATAGCATAGCACACAAAAAGAATACTATTTCTTTTTTTAATTGTGCAAAAAGGAGAAAATTACATCCAATTGCTTTTCCAGCTTCCTTAGATTCCAATTAGATCTGCTATGCTAATAAGAAACTTGTACTAAGAACATTTCTCCTCTTTAACATGCACGATGTTACTTCACATCACAAAGCAGCAGGATCTGGCAGTCAGCAGCATATTCCTGCGGGGAAATATCACACACAGTTGTTTTCTACAGTGAAACACAGGCTGGAGGGACTCAGTTGTCATACCAGTTGTTACTACCTATAATTACTTTTAAGCATTCATGTCCTGTAATGATCCAAGACAGTCCTGTTATCTCTTTCCAGTGATTGATCTGAAACATCTGTCATTAACACCCTCATGGCTAAAAGAGCTATTTTGTTCAGGAATGATATGGAGAGCAGACATTGCCATTGACTTACACTATTTTTTGTATGCAAAATCAAGAATGTCACACAGCAGTCTCCAGGTGAAGTTTTAATGGCATCTAAATTGAAGCCAATAGCATTTGCTTTTGCAAGGTGGCAACGTAAACATATTTGTTTACAAGCCTGCTGCTCTTCAGGTCTGATGTGGCTAAGCATCAGCAGAGAATGACAAAGGGAAACCATTTTCTGATGCCTCCAGCCCCTGTCAAATCACTCCTGGTCTGATAGATAATCTTACGGTCATTTCCAACCCTAACCATTCTATGATTCTATGATAGAGAAGGATAGATTCAGAACGTGCCTCTGTTTTGCTATCTTGGAAACCAAGCTCAAGAAACATGATTGCATGGACAAACCTTGAAGCATTTGCAGGACAAGCTTTTGAGCAGATCTAAACATCATTAATGTATTTGTATTGAACTTCTATTTCACTTTAATGAGCAAAGCACAGCAAGGTATTTGTAATGTGTAATTAGTAAAGACAAGCTGGCTTCTCCAGATTAAATAATAACTGAAGGCCAGATTGCAAACTGAGCTCATTAAAGCTATTTGGATTTGCATTTACCTCAGAAGCTAGTTCTAGTCCAAACTTTGGCTTCATGCAAACCAGGCTGACACAGCTTTGGGAAATTGGCATTTGTTTCATTATTTCCCCACTTACTTTTTCACATTATGGAAAGAACAGGACAGGAAAATCTGGAGTTGAGTATTTCTGGCTTGCTTGAAAGGCTGGAGCAGGAAAACTTTGCCTCACACGCAATTCACTCCAGTTTCTAATGGATGAAGTTTGCGAGTTTTTTATTTGCAAAGAACTAGCCAGAAATTGCTAACTATTTGCTGCTATGAATCAAGAGTATTTTTAAAAACTGATTGCGGTATAAAAAAGTAAAAATAAACTCCAGAAATGTCCTATTTTTGTGCATATGCGTTCATTAGTCTGAGGGGGTGCATGCATTTGAAATTTTGTTTCAGGAACCAAGAAATCATGAAATGATGAATGGGAAAGTTTCTTTCTGGTTCTATTTGTTCCTATTCATATGTAGGGGAAAACAAAACAAGACAAACCCACCCAAAGTTAGAAGACAGAAGTTTAAATTTGAATCCTTCTGAATTTTAATTTGCTGTTTGGAAAGTATCAGTTTTTACTGGGGAAAAAAGTAAAGAAAAAATTGACACTTTTCCCTGTCACTGCTTCTCTCTCCCCATCTCCACTTCTAATATATCAAGTAACCTTCCCCAGAATTCTACACATCTGAATACATACAAAGTATTAGCTTTGATCTTTGTGTGTCCTCATAGGAGCCATGAATGACAAGTAACCACTGCACTGATATCCACACTTGCTTTACCCATTACCCACCCTACATCCCTGGAAGTAAAGAAATCCAGTTCATATAAAACTTATGTAAATGGAGACTATAAAACATTTTCCATCTAAGCTAAAATATTGACAAAATGTAGCAAGTTAAGGTAAGGACCTCTCTGGAAATTGTTACACTGAGAAAAGTACACATTACATACACAAATCACAATATTGTGTGTTAAAAAGTAAATATCAATAAAACAGACTCCTGAAACATAGATGTTTCTGTCAAAATTCAAGAAGTCCTGCTGCAGCAGTGTTTTCATTTTAATCAAGTCTTCCCCAAAGCCTTGCCTGAAAGTTGGGAGGACCCTCCAGGTGCCCAGCTTGCCCTGCTGTTCCAGATCATTAGCGTGATCCCCACTGACATACCGTATGGCAGTGAACAGCTCCACTCCAAGCCACAAGCAATACCAAACTGTTAATAATGCATTCAGCCCAAAGCATGTATTTTAATGAATGCGGTGGGAACTTTAAGTTCTCAGCACACAGACATCACTGGCAAACAAATGCTTGAGGTTGTGTTCTACTGCTGTACCCCAGAAAGGCACGTACGCATTCATACATGCATATTTAAAGCCTAACCTGTGTTGAAGCAGGAATATGTTTTGTTTTATTCTGCAAACTCAAAGTGGCTACAGCAAGCCAACTGAAGAGGTCGGTGTAGTTTAGGAGAGATTACAGACAGGTCTGACTTGTAGTGGGGAGAGGGAGAGCTGTCTTTTTTTGCTGTATGCTATCTTTGATGTTTCAATATTTAATAATATTGTAAGGAATCCTGAAATGTGAGGGTAGACTTGTAAATATTTTTAGGCCATCGAGCCATCTCAGCTCCCCACCACTAGGTCAAATTGTGTGGAAAACCTGCAGCAGCACAAACTTTCAGCATGTTAAGTAAGAGCAATATAAGCACATCATTTTTTTCTCCCCCAGTCACTCTTGTTTTATTTTTTTTCATGTTTTCATTTTTTTATTTCAATATCAACTATGAATGGACCACAGATCAACAGCTAGCGATTAAAAACCTAATGGAAGAGCACAGCAAGAACAAATAAACATGTTGGAATAGATATGTTAGAAGGGAAAAGAATTACCTGCATTATTTTCATGCTCTTCCTTCAAAATGGATATATGCACAGAGGGTTGTGTCTGAAAATCTGAGTATCAGCATTCCATGTTATGAAATCGCATTGTTGAGGCCAGATACTCAAAATGCATCATGTTATTGAAACAACCATGGCAATTTTTCAAGTGTGACTGTCACCCAAAAAAGGACATAAAAGAAGAGCAAATTCACTTTACTGTGCATTTCACCCTATGGACAAGAGAAATATGGACTAGATAACCACCAAAACACACTAGTTTTACTACTCTTGACTGAACTGGAGTATTTATGCATTGGGTACATAGAGGAGATTCTAATTCTGTATCTGAGACTTCTTTTTCTCACTTTCACCACCCTAACAATGCCAGTCCTAAAGTAACACTGTCCATTCACTTCAGCACCATTTGGGGCATTTCTAGGCCAAGTGAAGGGATGTCAGGAGGGCTGGAAGTTGCAGATTTGTTATGCCAGGAGTGAGCTTCAAAACAGACTGCATGAGACACACCCAAAGTAACACCCTGTATCATCATCAGGAACGGGAAGACAAAAAGTATAAATGACATTTCTCTACCATCTTTCCCATGTCTGCTGTAAATATGAGGGAACAATCCTTCCTCCTGCCTGGGTTTCAGCCCGGGCTTAAACCACAACACTCTATAGCAACGATCATGAGCATTTTGTTGTGGCAAAAGGAACTTGACTTGCATTCCCCACTGCCACATTCTCTTGCAGATAGGAACAACTAATTCTGAGGGTTAAAATGATCACAAAGCTGCTATTCTTTCAAAGCAAAACAAGCACAGTTAAATGGATGTATCTCACAACATCTGAGCTGTTTTGCCCTATAGCCAGAAATTTTGGTTAAAGTCATCTGTATGAAAATAATGCAGATAACTCTTTTCCCCTCACTGATGCTGAGATAAGAGGTGCACACGAGAAGGCAAAACTTCAGAGGAATCAGATTGCTTATGGGCAGAGCTGAGTGTTTTTAAAACAGGAGAGTAGGGGACTTCTTATCAGCTGCTGAAAGCAAATCCAGAAACTAAGGCAGTTAAAGGAGTTTATCCTCCAAGCAGGCAAAAACAAATGAAAGCTGTTTTCAGACAAGATAGCATGTAGATGGATTCTGTCCTCCCTGACAGAGCTGAGCAGGAGAAGAAAAAAAAATGTTATTTTATTTGTATCAGGCATATTTATTTTCTTGAATGTGTTCTCTTCAATAGGAACAATATCAGTAACTGGTTTTTATAATTTCCTTGTTTCTCATGGCATAATCCCCAGGGATCACAATGTTTTTCAGGATGCAGGCCCACATAAACAGTCTTTTATCAGTATACCTTGAACAGATTCAAAGGCTTTGTTTTTCCTGGTTCTTTCAAAAACACCATCACATCAGTTGTTCATCATGTACAATAGAAATTCAATGTTTTATGGCTGCATCCACACTAACCAAAACTGGCATACAAAAGAAGCTGCTCTCCAGTTGTGAAATGATCATATGCAGTTTGATAAGAAAGCTTTGTTTCCAAAACCATGTGACGCTAGTAGGGAACAGTGCTTGTCTTTGCCAATAGATGCTTTGCTTCCTAAACTAAATAGAGTGAGGCAGTGTGCTAATAGTCGTCTTAGGACTGTTCCATTTTGTAATGCTTTTCAGGTTGCCTAACATGCTGAAGAAAGGTGCCGTTAGAGGCTACTCTCCACATGAACATTCAGTCTCTTTAAAAATCAGATATTCACGAGATTTCTCAGCTGAAGTTTAAAGACTGGAAAGTTAAAGGTTAAGAGAAAAAAAAATCCTGATAAGACAAAGACAGAATGCCATGTCTTTCTGCCATTTAGGGGTCAAATTTTTTTGTCAGTGTCCTTAAGGGTCAGTGTTTGCCATTTATTTTATTAGAGGTTTATTTAGAAATTCTCTCAGATCAGTTTTTGAACAACTGGCAGCCTGTCATATATTAAAAATTATTCACAAGATGACTGCATGATTAATACCTCAGGCTGTCACAGGAACAATGCGTCCACGCATAATGGGCCTACAGACTTAAAGAGAAGAAACAGACGGAAGAATCAAATGTTGAAAAATTAAGTTAACATGTATTTAATTCTAAATGAAATTTTTTGTGCTTCACAAGATGCTCCATATATGATGACTGCTATTTCAAGGAAAGTTTTATGTGGTCGCTAGGTTAAAAATAGTAACAGTAATAGAAATAGCAGGGTTCAAGAAAACAGCAGACACCTTTTCATCGAGTTTTCCACAGTGCGCAAGACAAGCCAGTAGCTGTGAAGAAAGCTGGAGAAAGTCAACAGGTTTATGATAAGAAGTCTTGTTTTTGTTTACTCTTAATTTCTTATTTGAAGCACATCAGCCTTTCAGCTTGACTAAAGTTGAGTTTTGCTCCCTTTTCCATGCCCTACAGAGCTCAACACAAGCACTCCCATTATTCAGCCATGTCTCTCAGTTCCTCTTGGCTACCTTCCACATAACTTGCAATGCAGCAGTAACCACCAGGACATTTTCCGCTCTCTTGTACAAAACAAGTGGACATGACTTGCCCCAGGTCACTCAACAGACCTTAGCACCATAGAGCGTCCATAGCAACAGACTCCATATCTCTACATGACAGCTGCCAGGGTAGGTAAGAGCAGTCTGTGGCTAACGGGGCCATCCAGCTATATCCCACTTTCTGGGTTCAATGGTAGCACTGGAGCTAGAAGGAACTGCGTGATGGTTTTCTTAGTCTTCTCGAACACCAGATTACTTTTCAGCAGTGGAGAAGCTGCTGTTCTGTGTTGGCAGTCAAATCAGGTTTATAAACAGTATGGAAAAGAAGACTTATAGGGATTTCAACACAACAGTCACAAAAATTAGTGAAAGGTTGAGGTTTTTTTCAGTGTACCTCATGTTAGGGTCTCACTGGAAGTAGGGAATAACCTTCAAAATTCTGGCAAGCAGAAGTGGTATTAATGACAACCAACACCAGAGGAAAAGACACATATGTTTCTAAAAGGCCAGATGAAACTGTGCAAGAATCCAGAGAAACTGTTATTTTATTTCACTGACTATCACTGGGGAAACTATCTCAGATAGAGACATCTGTACTGTGAATACACACAATTAAGATCAATAACTCATATGAGATTTTCTCCCACTCATGTTGTTTAAAAATGTGCTGGGATCAACTCTTGGACTTCTAATTTTTAGAATTCTCAATGACTTGAACTTAAAAGCAAAATATAGGATCAACTTCCACCCCAGAACCATCTCTGGATGTTTCAGGAGAATGAAGTTTTGTTTTCTTCCTCAGGTCTATTCACAGAAAGTGGACAGAGACATCTGTCCTTTTTATATCGTGACCCTCCAACAATTATATATGGATATGAAGAAAAACAGCTATGGATTTTATTTTTAGAGTTTTTACTTTTGTATCTACTACCATTTGGTCATATTTCTCACACACAATCATCTGTTGTTTGTATCCTTCTCACGCACACACACACACAACTTTTCCACAAAGCAAAGAAGTTGAAAATCTAGTCTATTTCAAATTAAACTGAGTGTGGCTTCAAGTTCTACAAATCAAAGCTATGGCAGCTTGTAACCACAGTCCCATTCAATGAGTTAATATCTGTACAGAGTTTTGACTACCTCAGACATTGTATAAATTGTGCAATTATGAATTTATCTCATTTCATGACAAGTTGTACTTTTCACAGTTTTCAGTTTTGATGGATCTCTAAGGCCTTATCTGAATTTAAAAGGTTTCCAAAGAAAGTGATCCTAAAAAACTCTCATAGCATGCATGAAAGTTAACCTGGGAAAGAAAATAAGAAGACAAAGCCAACCCCACTCAGCAGCTCTAGTCCACTAAAGAAATGGCTAGCAACCTCTCTGAGCTGTACTGGTAAAAAGTTCTTGTCATTACAGGTGCTATATAAGCCATTTGAGCAAAGTGTTTGACGCTGTCTCACATGACATCCTTGTCTCTAAATTGGAGAGACATCAATTTGGCAGGTGGACCACTCAGTGAATAAAGAACTGGCTGGCTGGCCACACACAAAGAGTTGTGCTGAATGGCTCAATGTCCAGCTGGAGACCAGTAACGAGTGGTGTCCCTCAGGGACTGGTGTTGGGACCGGTCTTCTTCAACATCTTTGCCTGTGACATGGACGGTGGGATTGAGGGTGCCCTCAGCAATTTTGCCGATGACACCAAGCTGGGTGGTTCTGTTGATATGCTGGAGGGAAGGAATGCCATCCAGAGGGACCTTGACAT
>JANRGW010047065.1:0-21573 GCA_024733675.1 Psilopsiagon aymara
CCTATAGGGACACCAGGGAGGGACCCTTCATTAGGGACTGTAGTGAGAGAACAAGGGGTAATGGGTTCAAACTTAAACAGGGAAGTTTAGATTGCATCTGAGGAAGAAATTCTTTAGTGTAAGGGTGGTGAGGCACTGGAATGGATTGCCCAGGGAAGTTGTGAATGCTCCATCCCTGGCGGTGTTCAAGGCCTGGTTGGACAGAGCCTTGGGTGATATAGTTTAGTGGGAGGTGTCCCTGCCCATGTCAGGGGGGTTGGAACTAGAGGATCTTAAGTTCCTTTCCAACTCTAACTATTCTATGATTCTATGATTTTAGGTTAACATTAAAATGGCTATAAATTGTTTTAGATGATAAAGAGTGTGTATGTGCATTTCAAAGCTAATAGGGTTACTGTAATCTGCAGGAAGAGGGTCCCTAAGTTCTTTCTACATCGCTACCTTTTTCTCATAGGCAGAAACCTGTAAAAGTGTCTAAGGATTCTGAGTATTCAGTCTGATATAAGTTGTAAAGAGAATAGGTTCTGCAGTCTTTTGTTATGTTTTCTTCTTGTACTGGCTGTCTTGAAGTTGATCAAGGTAATTTTGCAGTAGAGTAATGCACGGTAATTTTATATTACTAAAAGCATTATTATAATGCCCAATATTTAGAGCTCTCTAAGTTTTAAAATACAGTGGCGTTGTTTTGCAATCCTCAAAAGATTTATGTATATTTTAAATATTAGAACTTGGATATTTTTGTTGCCTATATAAACTTCCAGTCCACATTTTCTATCTTGATGAAGGTGCTCAGTACCAGTGTGAGTTTTGCAGCCTTGCAGGTGATAAGCAAGCTTTCTTGTGGCTTGTTTTTATTTTAGGGGGATGGGAGTTTAGTGGGGGTTTTTTTGTTTAGTTTGGGCATTTTTCATGTGTGGGATTTATTTTGTTAGGGTGGGTTTTTTTGTTTTTTTTTTTTTTTTTGGGGGGGGGGTTTTTTAGAATTTGTGGGATTTTAATAGACTTTCTTTGAGGTTTCTCGGAGTATGAAGTTCTTACAAAGTAAGTCTCCCTTACCTTTCAATCCCAGGTAAATCTTGACCATTGTCAATTTAAGTTTTATGTTCAGAAAGTTGAATTGGAACGGTTTGTCATATTCAGTTTCAAATTCTAAGTGTGAAGGTGGGATATACCTTACTGAAAAAGGAATTTTCTGTTTCATGCAGACTTACAGTTGTTCATCACCTTGCTTTGTGGCTACATGAGTTTCAGTGGAGATTTTGGAATTTCATTCGGATAAATCTGAAATGCCATCTTCATTTTGACTTGTTACACTGTACAGCATTCTATTACATATAAGTAATGTCTTTAAGGAGAAAAGGTGTAAGTCCTTATAAATACATGTTAAGTAATATGCTATCATCATGAAACTTTGATTTTTATTTATTTTTCATTTTTCTGATGGTTATGGGTTCTGCCTCAGAGTACTCTGGTGTCCTGAGTTTAAAATATGGTAAATTCAATGGGTAGCACTTTCACCATCTGTCAAGCAAGTTTTATTCAGAATAACTTCTCATAGTAGGAGAAAAAGATGCTGAGGTGGCAGGTGACTGATGAGTGAGGATCATCAAAGGAGCTTAAGGCTGGGAAGTAGACCTTTTGGCTTTACTTTAACTTATGTAAGAGGATTTTTGTGTTAAAATTTCACAGTTCTATGCAACCTTATTTTGATGAGGAAAATGCTCTGAAGATAAAAAATAGCATTGCCTCAATTTAGCCTGTGTTAAAATTGCAGTGTAGTAAAATAAGGGGAGAAAAAGATAGATTGCAGACTCACGTTTAAAAACAACCTCTAGACCCAAGTTCAGCAATAATAACTTAGGTTTGGACACAAGTGCATCAGAGTCCCTCTTGCCTAGCATTTGGAAAACAGGAAATACCTCAACAGGCAGAAAAGGAAGCTTCATCAGTCTCAGCCTTCCCAGTTCAGACAACTTGTGTCCTCTGCCTCCAAACAAAGGTCCCTCTGTAAAGCAACTTGTTATGGAACCTTTTTCATTCCTGTCTAGAGAGCTCTAAGCAGGTACTTATGATTTATTAATATCCCTGGACACAAGTTCTGCAATGTAATTAATGTACTGCAGATTTTCATCTCATTTTACAGCATAATATGTGACTCTTGAAGTGTTTCAGGGAGCTATGGAGGCCAACTGTGTGGGTGGCTCTTAACAGTAGAAAAATGTAGCAATTTTGTGTGACCCTTTTTTTTGTGTGATCCCCTGTGAGTATCAAAAAAAAAGGCCAAAAGGTGGTGGCATACACTCTTAGAGTGGGAGCACTCAGATGTGCAGTGCTTGCCTTCCAGCTAATGACATTCAGTAAATGGTGAAATATGGTTAAGGACAAAGAACACCTTCTCTAGCTGAAATAGAGAAATTTTCTTTTTTTTTGTTTCTTGGGATTAAAAGTAATCAAAGCTTAATAGGCTCCCTTTGGGAGGGTGGTACCCAAGACTCGTTTTCATGAAGGTGCTCTCTGAATTTTAAACTTTTAAGTCCCATTTAAGTAGTATCATCCCTCTTCTGATATTTGGATTTGTATTAAAATGATATCAAAGCTTGTCCTACAGCTGCTTGTCAAGTGGTCAAACTGTACAAGTAAAGGAATCTAGTCATGTCATATTGTATCTAATTGTTCCAGTTTTGTCTGCCATTATAGCATAGCACAAAGCTCAGAGTTAAAATCCAATATATAATAAGTGTCTCAAAATAGTTTCCTGAATGTGAAACAAATGGAGAAAAGTGACTTTTTTTTTTTTTCCCCCTAGTTCTAGCCGTGTGGACAGTGGTATTGTGTTGTCTTCTTACTGGAGCTGAATTCTGAGAGATGTCAAGCACTTTGTATTCCAAGATAATTTAATGTGCATTAGAAATTTTCATTCAGATGTTTTCACGTCTGAGAATTTCGACCAATAATTCTCCTATAAATGTATTTGCTGGTCAATAGGTTTTAGCTAATTACTGAGTGGAGAAGGTAATTTCTGATGGTGGGCTTTTAAATCGTACAGTTCCACAGCTATTGTCATTCCGATCTGTTCTATTACCATGCCTTCAGTGTTCCAGATGTAATGCATACGTGAAACTGTTTCTCTTTTTCTTTCCCTTTGCTTTTTTATCTCTGGGCTTCTGTTCTGGTTTCAGCTGTGATGCAGTTAATTTCCTTCTAGTAGCTGGTGCAGTGTTCTGTTTTGGATTTAGTCTGAGACCAATGCTGATAACACACTGATGTTTTAGTTGTTGCTACATAATGCTTACCCTGATTAAGGATTTTTCAGTCTCTCATGCTCTGCCAGTGAGGATGGGCTCTGTCAGTGAAGAAGCCAGGAGGGAGTAGAAACAGGCCATCTGACACAAACTAGCCAAAGGGGTAATCCATAGCACAGCACGTCATGCCCCATATATAAACTGGAGTTAACCAGGAGGGGATAATCAATCACTGCTCAGGAACAAGCTGAGCATCAGTCAGTGGGTGGTGAGAATTTTATTGTGCATCACTAGTGTTTCTTTAGCTACATTTCTCTTTGCTTTTTGTTATCTCCTATTACCATTATTGTTATCATTGTTATTGTCATTGTTACTATCATCAACAACTTTATTTCAATTATTAAACTGTTCTTATGTTAACCTATGGGGCTTACTTTTTTTTTTTTCTGATTCTCCTAACCATCCCACTGGGGCAGGGTGGGGAAGTGAGTGAGCAGCGAAGTTGCCAGCTGGGGTTAAACCACAACAGCTTCTGAACACTTGCCTTCATTTTGGAAAGGTTTTGCATTAGTACATGGAAATGAATTTTCACTGACTGCTCCTTGTGTTTTTATAAATGCAATTGCATTGCTAGCTCAGAACTGAGCCTCAGAAATAAGTGCAAAGCTGGACATGGGCAGAAGTACTTGGAGGCCTAGATACAGACATGGGGTTTTAATGGAATTTTCAAAAGGGGCTGTATTAGTTCGTATCTTAGGTTTCAGAGGTTTTGAGGAAGTAAGCCAACTAGTCTGTTAGGAGACTAGTTATTTATAACACCTGCAAATTACATTTTGTCATGTGTGACTGAATGTGATTGTGACTATTGTCCCCTTTACCAGAGCATGGACAACACGATGGGAAACAGTATTGAAAAATGTTCTTTTTTCAATACAGCTTTGACTTGAAAGCAGAATTCTGCCAAGGAATTTGCAGCATTTAGATTAATTATGAAATAAATAGGAAAACTGCTTCAATCAAATGTCTATATGAGCAATAGACAAACTACATACTCTAATTAAAAGCAAACTTAACACTTTAATCTTTATACCTTCTCATTTAGAAAACAAAAATGATCTCTTGGAATGTGGACCCATATTCTGTATTATTTAGGTGCTAAATTACCCTAGAACTACTAGTAGATATGTCTAGACAATGCAACCAGTTTCTCTCTGGTGTTAAAATTAATTTAAGCATTTGCTCCCACCAAATCACAGTACTTCACTGTTCATGCCTCTATAGTTCACAAATTTTTGTGAATGGCAGAGTGGTTGATGTAGAATTTCTTATGGCATTCAGTCCACTGATAGATTCTCCAATGTGTGATATGCTGTAATTGCAAGTTGAAGATTTTGTTCAGGTCAATTTTGTGATATGGTATTTTAAGTGTTCACCTTCACAGTATGATCTTATTTTATTGTGTCGCACTGTTGGGTTTTTTTTCACTAGCCAATATTTCTGGGCTCAGGAACTTAACCTGAAGTTCCTGCAGGAATTTTATATCATCAGAATGTCTGTTTTGTTTGGTTCCTTATTAGAAAATTATTGACAGTAGACAAGAGGATAGATGTGTGCACATGCAGATTGTATTCTCTGTAAGACATGTCTCCTTGGACAGTACGTTAGAGAGCAAACATTCAATTAGAGTTTGTAATTCTCTAATGATTATTCTTACCCCTTAGAGATCTAACCAGCTGGCTGATGGCACAGATGGTCACAGCTCACATTCAACTCTGATCTGTGCATGTGCAAATTAGAGTAATGGGATGTGTATTAGTTTGACTGTGTCAAGGGATAAATCAGTAAAGCAGTTGATTCCTACATGTTGGAAAAAGAACACAGCCCTAGTCCTATACTTTCAGTTTTGTGCATGTCAGAAGGCCACTTACTTCCACTGGGATATTCATCATGGACATTTGTCTCCCTCTCACTCTCTTATCTTAGGATGCTCAGTAGGTAACAGTTTGGCATTGAAAATAGGTGTGTTTTTGGATAAGACACTTGAATAATTATTCTGATATTATTTTTTATCTAAATGTGGCTGATGAGGATGAATATATAAATTAATTAAGCCAGCTATAGGAATAAATATTAGTTAATCCACCAAAATCTATAAAGGGTACTTTTAATCTTTCAAAGGAGCAGCAGGTAATTCTTTCCTTGCTTTTTCTATCTTCCAACTTTCATACTTCTGCAAACTGTTTAGAGAACAATTTGGCTCTTAATGCCCTGTTGAGGCAGTGTAGAATAAAACAGGACAATAAAACCCAAGAGTGATTTACAGACTGTATAACCCCACTAAAATTGTAATTGTAATAAATTGTGGTGCATCAGTCAGATCCAGATCTAATCTTGTATTTTTTAACAGAAATAGTTTGCAGTGAAACTTCCTATCTATGGGCTAAGCCAAACTGGAGGAGTACATTCATCTGTTTCATCAATACAGATTTCTCAGTATGTTGCTTTTCCATGCAGTTAATAAAGGGTTCATTTTAAGAGCATGAAAAATTTATCTAGCAGTAAAGTTAGTGAGAATATTGCCATTGATGTCTGAGGGAATAATGCTGAGAACATCTGAAGTTCCTTCCCTGTTTATAGAAGTCAGATTGTTCTAGTTTTTTTCTTATTTTAAATTAAGGAGATTGTATATCAAAGAACCTCAGAAGATTAAAAATAAATAAATAAATAAAAACCTCCCTGTACTTATTCCAGTGTTAAATTTTCAGTGATCTCTTCTGGAGGCTGCTCTTTATTTTAGGCCCTTGGAAAGATAAAATTACTTGATATATATATATGAAGACAGAGATGATGTCTTTTACTTCTTTACACATCTGTTGCTGCAGCTATGTGCTGTTCTGCTTGCCTCTCATCTAATCCACCTTCTCTTGGTTGCCCAGAAAGGATTATGATGACTGTTCAATACCATTTGCTGGAATTATCAAATCAATATTTAAAGTATATTGGTCACATATATTTCCATAATCCAGTAGGACTTGAGGTATGCATGACACGTGTACAGTTACATATGTTAAAGCAATTTGGTCACTGGAATTAGTTACAAAGATTGAATGTTATAGTCTAAAATTAATTGAATTTTCTTTTATGAAGTAAACCCTTTGTGGTGAACTAATTAACTGTACAATATACTATTCATATACTCTTTATGCTACATTCCATTCAGATTCTAATAAGGACTTTCGCTGAAACAGATTTTATCAAGGTCTTTTTCCTATATAGTGAAAGATTGAATTATTTTAAATGTTATTATTGCATAGTGCCATTACCCAACTTTAGCTGTTTAGAATAGGAGGTAATGGTGGCAGACATTCATATTTTAGCAAATATGGTGTCGTGGTTTAAGCTGTAAAACATGCAGTTTGCTGACTCATTTCCCCCTCTTTCTTCCCCCACTCTTGGGGGGAATGAGAAGGATCGAAAGAATGTAACTCCCACAGGTTGAGATAAGAACAGTCCCTTAACTAAGGTATAACACAAATCACTGCTGCTACCACCAATGATAATAATGACCAGGGAAATACAAGGGAAGAGAATACAACTGCTCACCACCCGACGACCGAGCCCTGAACTAACTCTTCCTGGTTCCTACCCCCACTTTTTCCATCCTGGGCATGACATACTGTGGTATGGAATACCTCTTTGGTCAGTTTGAGTCAGGTGTCCTGTCCCTGCTTCCTCCCAGCTTCCCTTCTTCCCTGGCGCAGCATGAGGCTCAGAAAGTCCTTGGCCAGACCAAACATTCTAAGCAGCTAAATTGAGCATGAATACATTTTAAGATGGAAATTAGGAGAAGTTTTCTAATGAGGAAAGGAATATTGTGGTGAAAGAAGAATAATAATTGTGGCAAAGTGTATAAAGATTTAATATCTGACATAATTTCTACAATTTCATTGAGACGGCCTTTGGTATCTCTGTTTCATTTTGAGTGTCGGAAATTATAAGCTTTGCTGAGTGGCTGCCCTGTATCTCTTCTGACCTTGTACAGAACATAACACAGTAGGATACCAGTCTGGAGACTTTGAGGTCCTGCAAATATTAATGTGAGCGGAATCCCTGTGATATAGTCAATTCCAGTAGTGAATCAAACACATTTTCTATCTCGTTTGTAGCAACTTATGTATAACATCTAGAAACAAATTTAGAAATAAATAATAAATAGCATGAGGAATATCACTGCAGTACAAAGGAGCAAAATGTCATGGGAAGTATATCCTTTGTAATCAACGGCTGAGCAAAAAATTTGCTCATGAGAGAGAGATTTAGATTGTGAAGTGACAAATAAAGTTTTCAGGGAGATCTGTTCCATTGCTTAGGCAGTGGTTAATTGCTTTTTCTCAAAGCAACAAATTTGCAGCCTGGATTTATCTGAGTATTGATGTGTCTTCCTGCAAAAGAATTTTGTGTTAGGTGAGATAAATGTCAAAGACTAAAAATAGGGTTTTCTTAAATGTAGTGTTCCAGTCTTGTTTCTCCCCTTACTGTTGTGCTTGGCCTTCTTGGTTATACAACTGAGTATTTTCAGTCTTCATCTCTGTTCCTTTTTACATCAATCTCTCCTTTACTTCATCTTTTTTATATCCTTTCTCATAGCTTCTCTTTTACTCCTGATATGTCCTGATAGCAGGATTTCGCTTTTTTGCCTTATTTGTGATATCAGTTAATAGTGATAACCCTATTTTTTCAAGTGAATCATTCTACTCAGTGAAAACTGTGGTTTTAGTCAATATGAAATTTTGATTGACTGTTAAAATATGTGAATACTTTTGGGCCTTTAATTTAAAAAGTGGCCCCACAATAATGTTTGCTGAAATATCCAAAATATTTCTCAGTCTGAATTCATCAGGGATGTAGCAGCATCTATAAAGCAGGTTGGAGGAGGCAGCTGATCCTTTTCAGAAGCTTGTTGCAGTCACAAAATTTACTAAGTAGTCTTCCATGTCTAAGAGGATAGATAAACAATGAACTGAGAATTTTGAACTAATTGTTAAAGTTCTTTCTTGCTGAAGCTATTCTGTATTAATAATTGTATTCTTATGCTCCAGAATATAACATAAGAATGATTGTCTGTGCAGTCATGAAGATCTGGTTTTGAGTCCCTATAGAAATTATTATTTAGGTAGGTGCTATAAAGTGAAACTGTTTAAAATTATATGAAGACAAGTCTGTGCCAGGATAACTTACAGTTTGAAGTTTGGAGAGATGCTTTAAAAGTACACAGTAAGGATCTGAAGTCTGCTTTCCAGAGGAACCATCTAACCAGAGGCTCTTAAACTGGAAAGTACATTATAACTCTCTGGAAATTTTAGGCATAGCTTTTAGGTTTTCGGGTGTATATCTCTTTGTTCACACAGTCCTCCATTTCAACCAAAAAAGTTGAAAATGCAATGAAATAATTTATCTCTAAACTTATATTTTCATATGTAAAGTGTTAAGTCAAATCTCGCTTTTGGCTTCGGCTGAAATACATTTTCACTACTTTGACCATTGAATCAAAAAAAATCAGTCACCCACTGAGCTATAATCTATTCCAAAAAAGATCAGTCAAGCCATCATCTTTGTAAAATTCTTCAAGCAGTATGTCAGCAGCAGCTCTGTTGCTTCCATTAGAGCTTTAGCCATGTATTATATCAAACTTTGGGTGTCTGGAACAAAAATTAATCTCCTTTAGCAACAGCATTTGGCTAGCAAATGACTTTTAAATCTCTGCCTAAGTCTAATATCTTGGCTGAGAGATCCCAGTGTGCATCCAGTAAATCCAACAAGATAATTTGTTTAGTGGTTAATTTCTTGTTTGCAGGGAGAACAACTTCTGGTAGCTTGACATTGCTATTAAACTATGCTACGACATTCTCTTGTCTCCTATTGTGAATACATAAAAACCACCTTCTGTAAAATATAAATGCTTCTTAAGTCTCCTTTTCCTCATTGAAATAGAAGGGAAAAAATATTCACAGAACATAGAAGAAACTGGAGTTTTAGTGAGGTTTTGATGGCACAGGCCATAAACTATCAAGCTATGTTCATGGGTCAGTGAGTACTTCATGACTGCAGATGTATGAAAGTCTGCTGAGAGAGCACATCATGCCCTACACTCATTCTAACATCATTCAGTTGTTTTTGAGAGGTGAGAGATTTCTATTTCCCATACCATCCCTTTTTATTATTTTTATCACCAGCTTTCTGAACATTATTTTTCCCCCACCCTTTGTCCTTGTTCCTTTCTATTTGCAAGAAAAGGTGATAGTGTGGAAGGAAAAATACCAAAAATATGATACTGGCAGGATATTGATAGTAGACAGTTGTTTGTATAGTGAGCTATTTCAACGGTTTAAATATTATGTAACTTTTTTCTTTCTTTTAAATAAGGGAAGGATTAGCTTGTACACAAACTGAGATCATGTAAATTAACAAAAATTATATCTAGACAATTTGGCCTGAGTTTTTGTATTGAAAAACACCCCTTTATCCCAAAAACTTGAAAATATTCTGAGAGATCTTGTTTCATTTTTCTGTTCTTTAATAGCGTTGTATTGTTCAGATAACTTTATCCATGTTACCTGGGATACTGGATTGTGTAAGCCTCCTTCTTCCTCACCAAAGCTCAGGGAATTTCTCACTGCCAGTACTGTGACAGGGAGACCTTTGTTTATGCAGTCAGGTAGATTGAAATAGTCTCCTGTGTTCTGATATACTTAGTTTGATAACCAGAATGTGTGAATAGTAAAAAGTTGACATTCTTATCAATCGTTTCGGTGAAGAAGAAAAACAGGGAAGGCAAATTTTGTGGTATTTGGGTGACACTAAGGCTGAGGCAGATGTAGAAAGTTCAATGCTATTGAAAACTTGCAAATTGTGGATTTTAAAACCATTTTGAACCTCATTTTCCCCATTGGAATCCTATTGCAATTTACTTATTTGTCCAGCTATTGTTGTTAGTTTATTTTGACTGCTTTACATGAGAAGAATCATGAGAGGTTCTGTTTAGATGTAGAGTACAGCCTATTTATGAAAGCTACACATTACTAAATATTCTTAAACTATTGCTCATCATACACATGCACAATTATTCAATAGAACAGGTTACTCATTGTCAGCTAGATCCATCAATGCATAGAATAATACAGAATTTTTAGCCTTAGTGTTTATTTTAATTCTGAGTAGTTAAGCATCTAATTAAAATGGATCTGAAATATTTTATAAATCTATTTTTTATATATTCTGAATTATTTTATATATTCTGAAGTATCGTTTTCTGATTGATGCCTCCAGTAACATCTGATTCTACGCAAACTAAGGTAATTTAAAAATCGCTCAAACAGCTGCTTTGTCCTCATAAAACTGACAGAGTTTCTGCTGAAACATCTGTTGCCATGTCACTAAGTTTCCCTTTTTAATTATTTATGGTCAGTCTCTGCTCACAAACAGAGGTTGTCAAATTATGAAAG
The DNA here is from genome assembly GCA_024733675.1 of Psilopsiagon aymara. Lineage (NCBI taxonomy): Eukaryota > Metazoa > Chordata > Aves > Psittaciformes > Psittacidae > Psilopsiagon > Psilopsiagon aymara. The sequence continues at coordinate 10,745 of JANRGW010047065.1, forward strand.
CATAAACTTATACTTAATAATTATCAAGATGATTTTTTAAATATTTTTATTTGATTATGGTTGCTTTTATCCTGTGCATTACAGTGAAATCCATTAAGACCAGCACAAAGTTTCCTGCTACAGCAGGTTTAATCAACCTGATACTAGATAGACTGAATGTCTAAGGCCAGTCTAGGGACATTTCTAGAGAAATACCTATTGTTTATGTATGTGTCTTTATTTGTATATATAATGGGCTTTCATCCATACTTTCCAGAGAGGGAATAAGATTAAGCCATTGGTGCTCTTTTTGTTTGTGCGAGTGCTCTGCTTGCTGTTCATGCACCTGTGTGTGGCCAGCTGCATGCGTATGTCTATTTAGAATATGTGTGACACCGTGCTGCTGGCTGGGTCTGGGAATATAGTGTTGCAGCAGCCTTGCCTGTGTTGAGCTACCAGATTTGACAAGTGTGGAGAAAACTGAGAGACAGACAAGGAGAATCATAAGAATTGTTGAAGAAATGTATGTTTTCTAGGTAAAAAGAGACTTAAAGGAGAAAACTGTACTTCAGTATGTAAGTTATATGTAGGGGAGGGAAATATTCTGTTGTACAGATTCAAGGACTTGCAGCAAATGAAATTAAATTTAAATCTTAGGGCAAGCTACCTATTGATGGGAAAACCAGTGCTCGTGTATTTTGCATGGGTAAGATGTTGAAATTCTCTCTGTAGAGCTTTTTGAAGACTAGACACTTTCAGGGTCATAGTAGGCTCTGACCAAGGTTTGGGTCTGCAGGCTTTTTGTATGGAAAGCTGTCAGGCCCTGAAGACAGCAATTGAAGTTGACTCTCTTTTTTGTTGACATAGCTGGTTTTAAAATGTTGATTTAAAGTGTTGTTTTCCCCTTTTTCTGCATCTCTTTTCCTTGGATGGGCATATACTGTTTTGCAAGGTGCCTTTATTCTGTGTGACTTAGCTTGAAGCAGCAGACAGATGCTTGTTGCTATTTGATGACAGAAATTTAGCAGGCTGTGGGCTATCAAGGCAGGATTCTTCCAACATCATTGGTACTTATCTGTCTCATCCAAGCAGCGGCGATAGTGGTTCATGTTGCACTGCTATATGAAGAGTTAATTATTTATTGATTTATTTCACTGCAGAAAGCCTTCCACCTTGGTTCTGTGAGATGAAAAAGGAATCTTTAAAGCAGAATGACAGAAAAAATATCTGAATGATAACTCTAGGATGCACCACAGCGAACGGGCCTTATCTTCACACTGAACAAAGGCTGAGGCAGCAGGTTACTCTGAAATAAGTTTCCTCAGCGGACCACTTTGGAAAGGGTGAAAAGGTAATTCAGGTTTACATGGAGAGAAGTAGCTGTGGACCCTTCACATGATGAGGGCCAGGAAGTGAGGTGAGGGAGATCTCAGTGAGAGAGAGTGAACAGTGTTGATGTTTATGACAGAAGTCCTGTTGGAAGAAACTCAGGTCCAGAAGCACAGTGGGTCAAGTTTGCAGGAAAAGGAGATAAGAGAGGGGAAGAAACTGAAAAATTGCTTAGCACGGTGCTGGGTCCTATAGTACCTCATTAGAATGCTGTCAATGTGGGTACTGGCCTCTGGTGGGGAGTTTCTCCTCATATGTAGTTTTGCTACTTCTGTTGGTAAGGATTTGGTAAGTGACTGTCCTTAGGCTGCACACCTTATGGAGTTAGCTTTTCCCGCGTCTGCTGACACATCTGTCAGGGATGTCATCACTCTCATTTTCCTCCTGTGAAGGGCCTGAGTATAATTCTTCCTGGAGACAGATTCACTTTTGATTTTTAGTAGTGCAGACAGTACCTAGATACTGTAATATGTAAAATGATGCAATACATGTGAATGAACAGAATGAGCCAGACACTGGTTATAATTGAAAGAAGGAAGAGGAGGCTGGGCCTGAGAGCATATTGGGCCATACTGAAAATAGTGGCAGGAGCTGTAAGAGACACAGAGCTTAGATAGGGAGAGGAAGGGGACACATAGCAGGCTGATGAACAGAAATTGATTCCACATGCGCTCTATTATCTTGTTTCCAATCTCTTAAACATATCTGAAAGGGGAAATGGTCGTATGTAGCCTGAAGCAATGACACTGTCTGCAAAGTACACAAGAATGGAGGTCTCCACTTTATTGAGAAATGTTTCCTTTCTGCCATAATTAAAATAATTACATCAGACAGCTTGTTGCTTTGTATTTTGGGAGTATTAAATCTCTGTGCTGCTTTGAGAAAAGCAGGATGACTTTGCTGGAATAGTTGGAAGGTGGGCTAGGAGACATAGGAGGTTGATCTTGCAACACACTTTGAAACAACTACAAGCAAGATTCTGCATCTTTTGATGAGAAGACACTGCATACATGTCTTAAAATAACTATGGATATTACAGAATTGATATACTGTTACAGAGGAGTGGCTGAGGCACAGTGAGCCTTTTCCAGCACCATCACTGTACTGAGAAAACAACACCACTAAAGAAATTCCTGGTAGAAATCTCACTGTGTGCTTTTCTGGAGAGTTTCACATGACAGTGCTCAGTGGATGGACTGCTACTTGATGTCAGTAAGCTTGCTAGCTATTAAGCACCTGTGCTTTGTTCAGTAAGGAGCAAGGAGGCAAGAGTACTTCTACAGAGGAGGCAGCGTTGCTGTTAGTCTTTGCTCTTAAACATTCAAGATATCACCGTGTTGATACTACCGTAAGTGCTGTAGCAGCAGAGAGCAAAAGATCTCTAGCACTGAATATGGGTACTTGTCCTACTTTTTGCAGGAGACATTATTGGTGCTGCAGCATAGGAGATCAGAAAGGATCAATAAATACACTATGGTGTAGGGTCAGGGGCAGAGGTTGGTTGGTCAATCCCTGTTTGTTAATGTGCCCTGGAAGGAATTCTTCTTCCAGCATTGCATCAGGAGGGTTTTTCATATGTTTTTTGCCCATCAGTCAAGGAATGTCTCCTGTTTGGAATGTTTATTAAATCATTGCAAACAGCCGCAGTCTGGAGTACAACAGTGCACACTGCCACTGAGTATGAAAAGTATTGAAACGCAACAGTTTCAATACTTTTCATACTCAGTATGAAAACTTCCCCAGAATGCACCAGAAACATTTCAAAGGACGAACCTTCCTTTAGGGCAAGTAATGCCTTCAGAACTCAGTGTCTTTAGGTAATCTTTGTCAGCTCAAGCAAGGAATGACAGTTAGGAACAGTCCTTCACTGGACAGGGAAGAGTAGATGCGAAGCACGTAAAAGTATCATGTTGGTAAATGTCAGTAACCCAAGATATAGCAAGAACTCCAGATTCCTTATGTCTTACTACATCCTTGTAGTTCTTTTTTGTCTGGGTTTTAATAGTTATAATATGTGGCCAGTAGGCTTATCTCCAAAGACTGAATTAGCTTCAGAGCTGGATGGTAGCTTGAGCATATCACTTCAGGCTCCTCCAATGACTCTGAAAGCATCTTTAGTAATTTTCTGTTATGCCCTGTCTATGAAACAACCCAGATTGAGCACTTACTTCTTCTTACTCCTCAGCAATACTTCATACCTATGTTTCATGCATTTTGGTACACTTAGTAGCATGAACTTTCAGAGCACCAGGACAGGATCTCTCTGGATGGAGGGTGGGAAAATTGGAACTGGGATCAAGTGTAGCACTGGACTACAAAGCAGTAAGGAAAACAAGAATAAACACCCAAACCTGGTTCCTTGGTGTCTTTATATATGAATCCCAAAAATGCTGTTCTTAGATTCTGTCTTCATGTATGGTAGGTCTCCCTTTTTAGCATTATCACTCCAAATAAAACATTGTGAAATGGTTAAATTGTTAATTTTGATTCTGTCCCAAACTTCTGTGTATTTCCTTTGTGGAGAACGATACTGACTTTTCTTTCCATTATTTTTTTTTTTCTTCTTCTTCTTTTCAATATTGTATGTCTTTTTTTTTTTCTTTATTCCAAATCAGAATGAAAACTAGACATTGATTTTTTTTATGTACATTTTTTATATGTGTGAAAGCTGTATTGCTGTTCTTCATCTGGGTCTATAAATAGTGTTTTAATAGCTTGCATTATTTTCCCTTAGAGGCCATTCGTCTCATCTATTGACTACTTACTTTGCTGTTAATGCTAAGGGTTGAAAAGATTTTGGTTTTCTTCCATGAAATATCCACTTTCTTGAAAATATTTAACTTCAGGAAATATCTTACTGGCACCCCAAGATCTTCATAAACAGAAAAATAGAAAACAAAAATATAATAAACCTATCAACTTTTTGTTCTTAATGACTCGCTTAAAAAAGTAGTCATGCTGGTTTTGCCCTAATTATTATATGTTAGCTGTCTCTGGCCAAAGGAGCTAACTGTGAATTCAGTAAAACATTTTGCAATGATGTCTGGGAAGAGCATTTGTTTAGTTTCTTCTGAGGGCTTAACATGCTTTAAAGCCTTTATTTTCATTCTTCCCTCTGCTTTTCAAAAATCAGTTTTGAAGCCATACAGAGTCTACAAATTTATTAGAAACAAATTGTCACTCTTATAAGAGCAGGTCTGGCTTAGATTCTTATTCTGGGAATTTGTGATCAGAGCAATACGTTGGATCAGATCTCACCAATAGCCACAGTATTTTCCTATTTCTATTGAATAGATCTCTGGATGCACTGTTGCTGTCTTATTTGGTAGCACCGTGCTGGCAGGCCAATGTCATAATGGCTGATGAATTGATAAATATAAGTCTTAATGCTTCACTGTTATTTCTAGCCATTTACATTGGTGACCAATTTGAAGTAGACGTTCTTCTAAGACTTGTACGATATTCCAGTTCCTCTCCTTGCTTACTGGTGATGCCACACATCTTTGTGTCAGTGTTTCAGGCTAACATCATTAATGAAAGCATGGAGTAAAATTTCTCCCAGATTGATTCTTTAGTACTCCACTAATGGCTTTTTGTTTATTAATTTTGATCTCCTTAATATGGTCTAATTCAATTTGACTTTGGGATTTTTTTTTTTTCTTTTCATTCTTGCCTTTTCTTACATCTTATTCAGAGGTTTCCTTAGTGATCTTTCTCATTTTCTGTTACATTTCCATTCTTTTACATTTGGAGTTCTGTGTATTGCAAACTAGATAATTAATTATTAAGCTGTTTATTCATCTAGCTGGGTTTACACTCCAGTCTAGGCTGCTCAAGACTGTGGTATATAGGCTAAGGGAGTATGCGTGTATTGCTCAAGCAGAACGTAATGACTGCTTTTTCTTGAACTAAAACTGTCAAAGATGTTCATACATTCAAGTGGCATAAAAGTGGGATGGCTACCTCAGTGTGCAAAGCAGCTTTCTACCAGGTGAAGATCTTGCACAGAATATCCTCATAGTATCTTCATTGTAAAAAGCTTGGCAATTCAGTCTTTGGTCCAAAGGCTCTGAAGGCCAGTATCATGTGAGAGAAAGCAGCTGACAGAAGCACAATTGTCTCCTTGAAAAGTGTGTGTTCTTTTGGTATGGTACTAAAGAAAATGCATCTCCCCTGAAGCTAGCACTGTTGTCGATGCGACATTGGGTAGGAGTCACGTCAAGCTGGCAGAGTAGTATGCAAAAGCATTTTCTGCTATAACTTCCACTGTAGATACCTTTTAGGGAGAAGGGATGACTTCGTTGTGCAGGTCTGTTAATTTTTGCGCTAGGGGGTGGCTTTACAGCGGTAGTGCTCCTGAGCTCCCTGGCAGTGTTGCTTTGCTAAAGAGTGGTGTGGTTTTTTACATGCATATTAAAAATAATGGCAGATTGCGGGGGTTGAAAGATATGTATTTGCTGCCTTGCAATGCCTCAATGTGTCAAGTTATATTCAAATTATATTAAATACTGTCATATAGTGTGTGATATGACAGTAACATAATAAGATGAGTGGAATTTGTTTTGACAGGACACAATGGGTGGATAAGACAAGGACATCTTCCCCCCTCTTGTTGCTGTAGTTGTTGTCCTCTTCTGATTCAAGCAAACAAGCAGGTAAAGCAGACAAGCAGGTAAAACAAACAAGCAGATTTGAAAGTCTGATAAAAATATTTTGAGTATAAGAAAGATTATTTCTTAATAAGTAATGTAAACCAGTTTACTAAATGAATTCTTAGCATAGCCTTGGCAGATATATGTATTTTATATATGCTGTCAATTTAATCTACCAGAATTAGTCTATTTCTGTGCTGAGGAAGGTGGCTTGAGGTTGGCCTACTGCACCAAAATACCTTTGTCTCTGTAGCTTCAATAAGCAAATGCTATTTGGTCATCTAAGATGAAAAATTTGTGTGCTTTTGTTCTGTTACCAAATGAAAATGCATCTCCCCTCTGATTAACATGGTTGGTTGTCTCAAGGGAAAAGGGAAAGTGTGATATACTCTTTGTTCCCTGAAGAAGGTCTCTCTAAGCAAGCAATGCATGAAGCTACCATAGCAGTGTGAAGAAGCTTCTGCTATGGCTTGTACTGCCATCTAATTACTGATTAAGCTGAAATCTCTGTAAATCCCCTATAAAATAGCATTCAGATAGACTTTATGAAAATATAAAGCAAGTTAAATGACACACTGGATATTCCTAGAGCCTTCTGTTGATTATGCATGAAGTTATTAGTTGTTGTTTTTAATCCCAAGAACATTGAATCTTGTTGACTCATATTGTTTAATAACATGCCATAGTTCTTTTAGGGTGCTTATAATTGTCTGAACAGTCTTTATGATTGCTTTTTATTACTTCATTTATGTGAATGCACGCATTCTTAGTGTCTATCTGGAAATATGAGCTGGGAATTGCTTAATAAATAAAATATTTGTGCAAATATAGAATGAATATTTCAAATAAAATCAGATAACTAACCTTTCTGATTTTCATTTATGGTCATTTAGAATAGTGACATATTTCTTCCAAGCAATACTTGTGAAAACACCTGTTTTGCCACCAGGTATAAATAAATTCAGTGGGCATGTTAACAGAGGCTTCTCATAAGTAGTCATGTAGTATTTTACCATCAGTTTCATTTGGAACAGAATTTCAGTGCTTAAAGTGTTTATTCTCATAGATTTTGAAATTAAATACAAGTGTTTGTGCTTTGTTGGATAGGCAACATGGAAAGATCAAGGAATGGGTACTTTTAAGAAGTATAACATAAGGCTGCATCAAAAGGAGCATGACCAGCAGGTCAAGGGAGGTGATCCTGCCCCTCTGCTCTTGTGAGACCTAACTTGGAGTATTGTGTGCAGTTCTGGTGTCTTCAACATTAAAAGGACATGGAACTCTAGGAAGAAGTCAAGAGGAGCGCCATGAGGATGATCATGGAACTGGAGCACCTCCCGTGTGAAGGTAGGATGAGAAAGTTAGGTCTGTTCAGGCTGGAGAAGAGAAGGCTCTCTTCCGTGGAAACCTCATAGCAGCCTTCCAATATCTGAAAGGGGCCTATAGGGATGCTGGGGAGGGACTCTTCATTAGGGACTGTAGTGAGAGAACAAGGGGTAATGGGTTCAAACTTAAACAGGGGAAGTTTAGATTGGATCTGAGGAAGAAATTCTTTACTGTTAGGGTGGTGAGGCGCTGGAATGGGTTGCCCAGGGAAGTTGTGAATGCTCCATCCCTGGCGGTGTTCAAGGTTGGACATGTCCTTGGGTGACATGGTTTAGTGGGAGGTGTCCCTGCCCATGGCAGGGGGGTTGGAACTAGATGATCTTAAGTTCCTTTCCAACCCTGACTGTTCTATGATTCTATGATTCTATGTAGAATAACTTACTGATATTTTATTTGGTGCTGGCTTGATCTGACAGAGCAGAAAAGAGAAACCATTCATTATTTTGTAACCAAATCAAAAGATAATCGGAAAAAAACCCCATACATTTCACATCTTTTTATTTGTAATCCAAAGATATATATTCATAGAAACTTTGAGGATCTGTTCCAGATTTTTTTGTATGAATTTTATATTTTTTTCATTGATTACTTGATGTTTCGTATTTAGTTAGTCACAATTCTCCTGCCAGGAAACTCATTCATGCACTCACACAGCTGTGTCATTTGGCTGGTCAGTTACACAGCCAAAGCAATGGCAAAGCAGTGAGTTTACAAATAAGTGTTGAATGAAAACTTAGAAATTAACTTTCAGAAATAATGCAAGTTACTGGCTTATCAATAGTGACATTCACTGACTTGTTTCGTTTGTTTCTTTTTTTCTTCAGCTATGTGCTCATTTTTTTAGTGAATCTCGTGATTATTTCCATTTCCTAGACATTCTTTAAGTCTGCCAAGTAGTTTTGGTATATCTGAACAGTATTCTTTTTTCAGGAAATTGATTTTTTTTTTTTTTTTTTTAACCTTTAAACCCTACCCCCCTCCTCTTTTCCTCTTCTTTTTACTCCATCAGGGCTTTCTGAAGTGGAGGAAGACCTGGATATTTTGCCAGCCTCAGTTTAGGTGTAAATCAAAAACCATCAAACTCAGTCAGAGGCTTTCCACTGAATTCTGTAGGTATGGAATCATATCTCTAATTCTGTGAAGAGTAATGCAACATAAGCAAATGAATATGTATTGAGAACAAAAGATGTATTTCACATCTATTGATGTATTTTCAGTAAAGAGCAATTAAATGTTCCTCACAAAACATAGTTTAGATGCAGAGGAGTAGAGTGTGATTATAGTATTATTTCATCCAGCTAAAAGGGATGTTTACATTTGTTTTTTTCAGCAGTGTTTTTTTTGTGAGATAACTAGAATGTATGAAAATGGATAATAAAATGTATGAGAAAAAATTATCCGAGAAAATAAAAAAATATACTGCAGCTGCATGTATTGTTTTATGGGCAAGGCTAATTAGTATTTAAAGGCTAATATCTTGAAATTAACTTTGTTACTTTGTTGAGTGCTGGCTGTTTACAAAGACATTAAAGCGAAAGTCTCCTTTAACGGATATATCGTAAGTGTAAAAATTACTGGACATAAGGATACAAAGAGATGATCTGAAAAGTATACCTAGTGTTATTTCAGTCCAAGCCCTGGCTGAAGTTACTTACTTGTCTGTGAGGAGTAAATGGGGCTCTTGGCACTAATGGGTTTGATCCTAAAGAGTAAAGCATGTTCAGTGGTTGAGAAATTAAGGCACTGTCTAGAAAATTTATCTCACTTACTGCCAGGCTTCCAAATACACAGAGATTTGGGGAACAGAAACTACTGAATGACAAGTCAGAGGATGATTAAGACATGAATTAAGTCACACAAGGTCAAACTGTGCTCCTGATTACTCCTATGGGGGCGTACAGAGACATCTCCAGGGTTTTGTGGTTAGAATCAAATTTTCTCTACCTGTGTTGCCAAATGTATTCGAGCTGCACTTGCACTTCTGCACTAAAAGCTGTGAGACTACAGATTTAAGATGAGATCTTAAGACTGATGCGAAATCTATTAATATTTGAAGCTTCAAAATATTTTGTTGCTGTTGCTGCCGTTAGAATTAGCAATTTAATAATAAATTAATGAATTAAAAATTCATAATGTTTCAATTAATTCAACAATTAAATAATAAAGTATTAGAAATAACAGCTTCTTTTATGTCTCTGTTTAATTTTTGGCTACCACATGGAAAGGCAAAATAGACGAAAAGGGAAAAAACTGAAACCCAAAGCTTCCCACATTTCAGACTAGTCTAAGAATAGCAGAAATTGACATGCTTGCTCTTAAAGAGAAAAAAACTACACAGTTGTGGTTTCATGAGCTTTATTTCTAACTCTTAAGGACAGGCCCTACCATAAGAATACACAGTGCAAAGGAAGAAATGCTCGTATTTCCTCTGAAGATACACTTAGAGATATATTCCTAGAACAGTCACAGAATGCCTGTTAGCAAGATGCAACAATCAGTGGGTTATCCCTGGCTGTTTTTCATGTCAGTTTTACTCAAATTATGTCAAACTCTGAATTATTTACTCCAGATTTACAGCGGTATGTAAAATAAAGGAAAATTAAGTAGTTAAACTTAGCTACTAGTGAAATCTGGCACTCTTAAATGTTGTTAATTTTATGTTACTACAAGATCTGAGAGAAATATATGGTCTTGGCAGATACTGCCCTATGGCAATTTCTTTGACTGATGCGGATGATTATGTAATTTATTAAGACTGAAATGCAGCAATATCCTTCAAGTCCTGAATGGACTAAACAATGAAGAAGTGGCCCTCCTCTCGACTTCTTTCAAGAGTTCCATGTTCTTTTTATGTTGAAGACACCAGAACTGCACACAATACTTCAAGTGAGGTCTCACAAGAGCAGAGGGGCAGGATCATCTCCCTCAACCTGCTGGTCATGCATCTTTAGATGCAGCCCAGGATACGGTTGGTTTTCTGGAGCACACTGTTGGCTCAAGTTAAGTTTCTCATTGACCAACACCCCAAGTCCTTCTCTGTAGGGCTGCTCTGAATCTCTTCTCTGCCCAACCTGCAGCTGTGCCTGGGATTTCTCCCACCCAGGTGTAGGACCTTGCACTTCACAGGTTTAAACTTCATCAGGTTGGCGTCAGCCCACCTCACAATCATGTCAAGGTTCCTCTGGATGGCATCCCTTCCCTCCTATGCATAAATCGAACCACCCAGCTTGGGGTCATTGGCAAATTTGCTGAGGACACATTCAATCCCACTGTCCATGTCACCAACAAAGATGTTAAACAAGACCAGTCCCAACACCAAACCCTGAGGGACACCACTCATTACTGGTGGACATTGAGCCATTGAGCACAACTCTTTGTGTGTGGCCATCCAGCCAGTTCTTTATCCACCGAGTGGTCCACCTA
>JANRGW010047068.1:0-13991 GCA_024733675.1 Psilopsiagon aymara
GCCTGGCTCCAGAGCAGAGCTGCTCCAGCCCTGCAGCAGCTCCGTGGCCTCCTCTGGACTCATCCCAGCAGCTCCACATCCCTCTGTGCTGCTGCCCCAGAGCTGGATCAGGACTGCAGGGGGTCTCCCCAGAGCGCAGCAGAGGGGCAGGGAAGCTGAGCTGCTGCTCACCCTCCTCTTGGCTTAATATAAATTGCAAACCCGAGTTTTCTCCAGTTGATAAATGGCTGCTGGCAAGGTCTGTCGGTTGTTTGCAGGGAAGACAGGAAAGGAACGGAAGGGAATTTGTCAATACTCAAATATCTTTCGCTGTCTGCTTGGCTTTAACAGGATGTGGATGTGAGCTTTAGTTACATGTTTCTGGGTGTGAAACCTGATCATGTTCCGCAGAAGATGCGTATGTAGCTGCATCCTCTATCTGTGGTGAGGTGACACTCGTGTCTCTCAGAACAAGAATGTCCTTTGTAGCTCTGGATGTAAATACTGGCATTGAGCTCGTGAGCTTAGTTTTATTAGGAAATGTGCTTGAAGGTGAGATCTCAGAAGTGTCATGAATGTGACCACAGCGTGGGCAAAAGAATTCGTTGTTCTGCCTCTCTTGAGGAAGAAGAGCTCATGAAGGCTGAAATAGCGGTTAGTTCTCACAGGTCTTTTAAGCAGAGATGTAATAGCCCTGGAAGGGCTGTGCTGCTTCTGACAGTGCTGTCTTGTTTTGTGTAGAACATTGTACTCGTCTGTGTTGTGTCCAGCCCAGGTTTAGATCACTGAAATGATGGGGCTGTCTCAGAGTGCTTCTACAGCTCTGGGTCTTAGTTGCTTACATTATGCATAGCCTCAAATCAGCTCTGCTGATTAGCTCATGAAACCTCAGCACCAAACTTTCATCTTTGCTGTGTTAGAGATTTAAATGGTACAGCAAGCCTGTGATTTTCTGTTGAGGAGTCAGAACTAAAGAGCACAAATTTAAAGAGCCCAGGTGGTTTCTTAGTAGTCTAGCATCCTCTTTATGATACTTTATTTTACAACATGCTCCATTTACATCTCTCTTCTTCTCTGAATGCCATTGAGGCTTCCAGCCAAAGACATAGTAATGTGCTTGGCTTGCTGTCACTCAGGCTGCTGGGGGTCCATGTAGAGGAAGCAGAACTGAAGCACCAAATTGAAGCTTTCTTCCCATCAGGTGGGCACAGGAGATCCGAGGGAGCAGCTCCCTGCCTCCCAGCTAGTGAAGGGGCAGGTGAGGGGACTGGCTGCTCTAGGAGCTGCTACCATTGCTGCTCTTGGGTGTTCTGCTTTTTCTCAGCCCCTTTGGTGGCAGCAGCAATTCAAAGAGTTGACGCTGTCTTCAAAGTGCCACTGTCAGAGGTAACAAGTACCTGGATCTGTTATCACCAGGTCCCATTTGTTATATCCTTGTCGGTAGCACATCCTGCTATTCCTGGAAGAGGGGGAGATGCCTGTTTGCAAGGCTGAATCATTTCCCTGAGCCACATTCAGTGCACAGGTTGAAATCAGTCAAACCAGAATGGTGAAAAGGTTAATTTTACCTTATTGACTTCCCTAATTTTTAAGTTTAGCGGTTGAGAAAAGGTTAAATTATCATTCTTATTTGTAAGATTCATTTTTAGACTTTACAATTGATGTGAGTGTGCTTTGAGTTGGATACCGCTGTTTTGAAGTGAAACTTAATACTGCAAAAATCAACACTTGAGAGTTGGGGGGTGGTTCCCAGTTTGAATTTATGGATATCTGAATGGCTGAAGCAGAAAGCAAAACCTAGGTCTATGTTTCAGGCTGATTTTTGAGGAATTGTTAGCTGTAGTAAGTAATATTGATTTGGTTTTGGAGATTCAGGAGCTGAGAGAGCGCTTTTCATCTTGTGCCTGGGTTTGCAGTTAATAGAATCAGAGAATCGCAGAATTGTGTTGGAAGGGACCTTAAGACTCATCCAGTTCCAGCCCCCTGCCATGGGCAGGGACACCTTCCGATAGAGCAGGTTGCTCAGAGCTACTGTGTCCAACCTGGCCTTGGACATAGGAAACCTGTGAGAGAAGTTGTGTTTTCCCCTCCTATTCTCAATACCCATGTACATAAGTTTAACTAAACTGTCCAACTTGGTGACATGGCAGCAACATCTTCTTGGCACAGGCAGTAGTGGTTGCAGCTTATTCTTCCTTTAACAGCCATTGTTCAGTGGTTATTATTCAAACAACCATAGAATCATTGAATAGTTTGGGTTGGAAGTGACCTTCAAAGCTCATTTAGTCCAACCGCTCTGCATTGAGCAGGGACATCTCCATCTAGATCAGGTTGCCCAAAATCACATCCAACCTGGGCTTAACCATGTTCCCAAGAGGTGGGGGACTTCTTCCAGCTCAGGAATTTGACTTTCTTTAAGGTGAACAAATATGTACTGCTTGAAATACCAAATAGCCTGTAAGAAAATGTACTTGAAACTAAAAGCGAGCAAAGCCAGAAGTCCGAAAAAGTTAAGATATAAAAAACCACAACCAAACAAAACAAGGTTACAGACAATGAAAAAATATCCTCCCACGTTTTCCCCCACATGAAATGAGTTTCATGATCTTGATACTACCTTTGTTTAAAGACCCCTGAGAGAGCACATATGTACTTACTGGCTGGTGCAGCAGGAAGGTCAGTGAGGAGCAAGTTCTTCAGGCTGGTACCTCGGGCACCTTCCAGTAGAGCAGCATCCAGAGAGAGCTGAAGCCTCCCAACAGGGTGCATAGGGTGGAGAAGGGTTTTGCTTACCCTTGCTCAAGTGCTTGTGTTGCTGATTCCAGTTTCCATGCGAATCAGAACTGAATGTTCTCCTGTCACCTCCACAGAGCAGAGGAAAGAAAAATCAGAGGCAGCAACAATCCTTGGTTTGGTTTTTGTAGCTTTAGTATAGAACAAACGTGACAGGAACAAGCTTCCTCTCCTTTTTAAAACCAAACAACAAACTTAGGTGCCTGGGTGTTCTGTGATGACTTATTTCCTGTGCAATAAAATGTACAACATAAGAAGATAAGGCTTCTTGTAGAGCATAGAAGAACTAAAATAGGCAGACATGCACACAGGCATACATGTGCAGGCATGTGTCCACGTGAACTTTAACAGTCCGTCTTATACACATGAAAACCAATGACATGTAGTAAATGTAACCTGACACACTTGAAATAATTTTGTGATCTAGTGGTGCTCCATGCTCTAAAACTTGAAAGCGTTGCTATAAAGAGGTTTTGGAATAGAGATGATCTTGGCAAGTGCTCCGTGCTCTAAAACTTGAAAGCATTGCTATAAAGAGGTTTTGGAATAGAGATGAGTGTTTGGTTGGCTCAGAGATTATTGTGAGCTAAGTGATAAGACGAATTGCATGAAGATGAAGTTTCAGTTCCTGGAAGAGCCTTGGATAATATAAAAGTGCTGATAATTTGAGATTTATTTATTGTGACTTTGGATTCATTTCTGTAGTTGTTGTGTTGGTGATGTACAATCTGCATCTCAGCTGCATGGAGGAGCTCATTCATGAACAAAGCATTCAGGGGAACTTGAGCCTCAGGAAAGAGGAGCAATGCACAGCCTGCAGCTCTGGTGGGGAGCAGATGGAGCTCTTGGCTCTGCTTCCCTCCCACTGCCACACTTTGCCAGGGTACATGGGATGAGGACCCTTTCCCCCTGTTTTTTAGCTCCTGTGCACATTATTCCATGAATAGCACTTTCCTGCAATGTTAAAGACCCAAATCAAGACTCTTTTTAAAACTTATTGTTAGAATTGGTATTTGAAATCTGCTTGGCCCAGGCATTGGAAGGAGCCTTTCAAGTCAAGGCACTGGGTAGAAACCTCCAAAGGTCCTGCATTGACTGCTTCATGCCCTGTTCTAAGCTGGGGCATCAACCATTGCCTGTGACCCACCAACAGTCATGAAAGATGAGCTGAACCTTGGTCAGAAGGCATCCTGTTATTTAAGGCCGGGAGTTGTAATACCCATAACAGTTGGTAAGAGCTGTGGAGAGGGCAGGATCCAGTCAGGGGAGGAGGAGCAACAGCATCTTCAGAAACACACTTTGGTTTGGATTATTGCCCTGTAACCTCATGGCCAGGTGGTATGCAGCCAGTGACTTTGACTTTAAGACCCATATGAATATTGGTTAAAAAATTAGGCCATATTTGCATACCAGATCACAGAGGAAGCAGGGAAGAATATAGAAATCCTTGTAACAGCAATACTGCATCTGTTTTGTCATAAGCAGGCGCAGAATAGCAGTGAATCCCCTCTTGAAAAGAACCCTTCGAATGATCCAGGCTTGTTCCATGGTTGTTCCTTGAAGTGGAGGATGGGAATTTAAATAGGAAACAGATCTGATTCTAGATGATATGTAGATAGGTGAAAGAGGAAGGAAAGAATGGCAGAAGGGATAAATTGAATGTGTCAGTACAGGGAAATGTGCAGCACTGCACCATTAATACAGTGCAGTGGTGGAGCCAGCGGTAATTGGAATCCATGGAAAAACAAGGCTAGGAGACAGCAGAGGTCTTTTTCACTAGTAAGCCTAAGAACCTTCAGGCTACTCCCTATTAAGGGTATGCAATAAAACATTCTCAGGTGTTTCCAGAACACATTTTATGGCAGTGACCATGGTAATATAGTGAAAGCTTTGGTTGCATTTTATAGAGGCTTGTGGAAGAGCGAGAAAATACATTGGAGAAATGCTTGAAAACACTCTGAGTGTACCCTGAGGCCACTGCTGTAATGTTGGGCTGCTTACTGCTCTCCTGTATTGTTAATCTTTCCCTTTTCTGTGTGCTTGGTGCTTTGCCAGGCCTACAGTATGGAAAATCACAATGTCATTGACAACAGAGTGGTTTGAGGAGGGAGGCTGAGCTGGCCGGGAGGTGGGGGATGGCTGCCTGTGAGCAACATCCTGCCCCTGTGACTGAAGGTCACTGTTCAAATAGCATTTAGCAATTCGTTACCTAGGCTTTGGGGGGAATGAAGTTGAGTGTATTCTGATGAAGAAGTCTCAATTGCCCCCCCCTTGTTCTTTTGAAGCACTTCATTGATGTAATCACTTATTTAATTGTCCTTGTTTTTCTTGCCCATCCATCCCTGGAAGTCATTGCTGAGTTTTAAGGAAGGTTTCCCTTTTCCTCTTGTGTTGGATATTAAATGACATGACGAATTGTGTTCTATTTCCATATCTTGTTTTGTATTTCTCCTAGCAGTTGCATTTCAGACTGTGTTTAAATGAAAGGGGCACATCAATCATTTTCAAAGGAATTGGTGTTGGGTGGAAAAAGGATTTGATGCAAGTTTGTTATTTGACAGTTCAGCCCTTCCTTGCTGGCCTTGTGGTCCCTCAACAAATGCTGTAAATAGTCATTTAAGTTGTCATTTTATTTTTTTTATTTATTTTGCTAAAGGCTTTTCTGCTCCCTGAACAGAAGCTGAGTGCTCAATGTGTTTCCTAAATGTTTAGAAGTCCAGTGACATAAAAAGGTGAACTTTCTGAGTGTTGCAGTGTGTTCCGTTGCAGTAACCACTTGTTTTGCTTTGGCCACAATGATGCTGGTTAAAACTGTTCTTCATCATGAAAAATTATATCTAGCCCCCTGTAATCTCACTATTCATGAAGTACAACATGTAGAATGAGTAGACTTATTAGGTGCATCTGCCCCATCCCTGGTAGTGTTCAAGGTCACTTGACACAGCTTGGAGCAGCCTGCTGTAGTGGAAGGCGTCCTTGCCCATGGCACGGGATTGGAACTGGATGAGCTCTAAGGTCTCTTCCAACCCAAACCATTCCATGATTCTGTAGCTGGTGCAGGACCTGAAAAGGATACGATTCAACACATCATGCATGAGAGCAACTGAACTGCTCCTGAGCATGCAGGCAAATAGAGGGCATACAAAGATGGGTGGGTTTTGTTGGCTCAGTAGTGTGTAATCTACATGTATTGATGGGAAATAGTGTCTCAAGTAATGTGGTGGAGAGATAATGTTCATTCTGAAATGAACAGCTAATTTCACATCTCTTTGTAGTGGGTCAAGAAGCTGGAGCTTAACACTATCATAGTTTTCCTATTTGTAAATAGGCACAGAACTGAGTGACCCTGGGTGCTTCAACACAAGGTGTTCTACCTCAGCTTTTAAGCTTGCTAAAGATACTGTGGTCCACATTCAGTGAACACTTATGAACTCTATCTGAAGAATTTATAAAGGGTGAAAGCAAAGAGGTCCTGCAGGCGTTGCTTTAAAAACTAGTAGAAATTTATAAAGAATTATGTCTACTCCAGAAGATTTTTAGGACTACCCTATTAAAGTCTATAGCAGGAATAAAATTAAGTGTTGGGTTCTATACAAAGATGTGGAAACACTACATATAGAATGTAATGGAAAATTAAATATTTTGTAAGGTACTTTCTCATAAGGGATAACTAAATATCACACGGCTGCCTGGGCCTTTAATCAGTACAAAATTCAATTTGGAAGTGAATAAAAGGGGTGACAACTTCTCTGCAAAGAGAAAGCCACGATCTGTCACAGTCCTGGGAACGCTGCAGACCTGAAGTGCAGCAGAAATGTTTCAGCAGCAGCAAATGACAGGGAAAAATGTCCTTTGAGTGATATTTGCGCCCCAGAAGAGAAGTGTTGGCAGAGTGCTCCGGTGTTCATGAAGGGAGGGAAGACATCAAGGGTACAGAATGTGAAATGAAGAAATGGGCTTTAGGCTTTGTTTTATCAAATAGAGATGACTTTTTAAATAGCCACAGTAATTTTCCCAGTGCTCCTCACTCAGCTGCAGAGCACTGACTTGTATCCACGTGCCAGCACCAGGAAGTACTTCAAATCACCAGAAACATACAGACTGCAGAGGTGTAAAATGCATCATCATTCTTTGTGGAGGAGAACGCTGGTTGGTTGTTTTCTGAGGGCTGCTGGTCACAGACTGTACTTTTAGGGGTTCCCAATTACTTCTATGAGGTTTTATTTTGTCTGTTACTGCATAAAATCCAGAAACTGCATTATAAACAGGACCCACATTCATAGACTGTACTATGCTGAAGGAATTGCATTTCCAGTGATGTTCACTGAGGAGTTGCAGTTCCCTCAATTGTTTGCCAACAGATGCTTTGGGGCTCTTCATCTGCTTGGTCAAATGACCGAACTCCTCCTTCTGTTACTGTTTTTTGAAAGACTTAATCATTGCTGGGCTTTTAGTACAAAAAAGCATTTTTCAGGTAGCTGACCTTTTCCAGTTCTGCTTACTATAAATGCGATTAATGTCCAAGTTCCTTTAGAGCTACAACAGAAGGAAATGTCAATGGCATGTAATAGTTGATGTGGTGCTTTAAGAGACAGGAAGAAATAAAAGGAAGAAAATAGACAATTTCATAGGAAAGTGGGTTACTTGAGTAGATGGCTCTTATCTGAACATGTCACTGTAGCATGGTCACACTGGTGTTTCTGATGTTCTGTTTTGTTTGGATTTCATCATGACTGTGGCAGATGAGATGTATTTTAGTCCCAGATCTCTCACATCACTTGATCCCATTTTAAAACCAATTTTTAAAGCTGATGTTTCGGGATATAACAAAGGCGTGCTAGCATAAGGGCTCTCACATGCCCTTGTGCCATTGACCATATCTTAATCATATCTCATGTTTGCCTCACATCACATTAAAGTCACATAAATCATTTCTTCCTTCCTCCTGTCCTTCTCCCGTATCAGAAATGAGATTGCTGTGGTACCTGCAGAATGTTTTTTCCCTTGCAAAATAAAAGCAACAGCATTCAATAGCCTGAATTTCAAATGAAGCTATAGTAGCATGGTTTCAAGTAGTTCTTATAAAATAACTTCTTACCAAAATACATGGTTTTAACATTTAGGACTATGCTGTGAAATAGAAAATGGCAAAAGAAAGCCAAATTATTTTATTGTTTGGACTGTGTGTATAGCTGTAGGTAATTTAAAGGCTATGGCCAGCCAGCAGGGAAATAGCCAGTCTGCCCTTTGTGACTTACTGGGGAATACCTGAGCTTCTAGACTGACACAGAGCCTTCAAGCACAAATGGCTCACAGTGGAACAGTGAGGTATTCCTTATTGACTTGCACTGGTGTCTGTTTTTACCCTTATGCTGTACTGCTGCAGACAACATTATGTGTGCTCCAACAGAAATCTGACTGAGCTTCCTGATCCAGTAGCTAGTTCTAATAATGTCAGGATAGATGGGCTAAAACTTCTGTTATCACTCTCTATATATTTAAAATTAAACAATAAAAAGTGGGCAGAGTATTTGTATTTTATTGCTGTAGCCTTTGGCAAGAGCAGTGTACGCTTCTGTATTCTACTTTGGTATTGCTGGATCTCTTATTGAGAGCAACATTGAAGTGAATGAGTATGACTACAGAGAATAACATGCCAACCCAGTGGTGTTCAGATGTGGGAAGGTGACTCCAACTTTGAAACCAGGGGGTTTGCTTTATTTTCCTTGCTCCTTCCTGGAAGACTGGGAGAAATACGCTTAAAGGGTGCTCATATTTACAGCAGGTAACTTGGTTATTCACCCAACCTTTATTGTCTTCTCCCTTGCTCCTTCTCTACAAGTAAATTCCTAGAGGAACTGACTAGAGAAGATGTTTCTAGATGCCTTTGAAGATGTGAAAAAATAGCAAACGGCATAAACATCAAAGATCAACCCAAAGAAAATCAAAGGATTTCTTTGAGTATAAAAAATTGCCCATAAATTGGATTGCTTCAACTGCCGTATATATCCTCTATACTGGGCCCCTTATGATTGATTCTGATACCACCCAAATAGAGAAGGATATACAGTACACACCACTGGGCCTGGTGTGTCATTCACACCTGGATTCTCTGCAGTCAAGCTCTCTGATTTCCATGGTGCTATCACCTAAGAGATCCCGGTTTTCTGCAGAATTGTGTATCTCAATTCCAAAGCAGTAGTTTCGCCAAACTACACCAAACTGGCTCCCTTAAATCCCCCATTTTTGAAAGTATGGGGGTAGAGCCAGCAACCCTTCTCACTTAAACCTATGAAGAAACCCGTCATTCCAGAGCTGCTTATGGGTGTTGCCTGCACCCTTTCCCTCTGGTAGCAGATTGCCTCATTGAATTACTATTATTGGTCTTAGTACTACCCTGTTTTGTCATCAAATGTTATATGTCAATATACTTACATAAAGAGTGTATGATAAATAAATTGTTCAGTATTGAATACATAGTATAATACATTATACTAGTACTAATACTAGTTGGCTAATTCTTCTGGGATCCTACTTGCTGTTACCTTGTGGGAGGAGATGTGTTCATGGCTTTGCTGCAGGGCAGAATCAAAGAGGAGTATCTGAACATGAGCTGGATGTGCGTGTTGGGCATTACAGATTGCCAGTAGCAATGCAGAGAATGAATTCCCTGGAACTGAGCCTGAGGTGTCAATAGTGCAGGTGTTTATTTCCCCAAGGAAGAGTTCCAGGCTGTTTTGGCACAATTTTATGCAATCATAGGATCATAGAATCACACAATAGTTTGGGTTGGAAAGGACCTTAAAGGTCATCCAGTTCCAGCCACCTGCCATGGAGAGGGACCCCTTCCACTAGACCAGGTTCTGCATGCAATGTAGAGATTTGCACTAACAGTGAAAGAAATCGGTAGGTCAGAGGGGGCAAGGACAGTTATTTAGGGCTTCCTTTGTCCTTGCTACCTCACTACTCACACAGAGGTCCTGTGCAAATCTCTCAGAGACAAACAGTAATAGTTTATATGAAATATCATGTTTTCCATGCATCATATTGATTGTACCTTCATGTTACTTCAGTGGGTTGCTGTGCCTGAAAGATTTTCATCGTTAGAAGACAAACGTCTTGAAAACACTAAGAAGTTTTTAATGTGTCTGGGTTTGACAGAAGATCTGTTCTCCTTGTGTAGATCAGCAGTTCCTCTCCTTGCAAGCACTGCTTATGTGCCACAGGGACCTCTTACAGGCACAAGTGCCACTATGGAATGAGGTTTGGAAGCTGTTAGCAGTTGCTGCAGCTGTGGCTGCTGCATGATGTTGTATTTGTCAGTGGAGGTGTAGAAGGGGATTCTATCAGCACTTCTTCCTAGGAAACAGAGATCTTCAGCGCTGGTACTGCTAGTGTAGGGGGACGTTTTTCTTTTTGAGGTATAATGCTGGTTTGATGTGACTGAACAGAAACTGTTTTGTATTGGAGAACAAATAGCCTTTAGTGTTTGCACGTGCCTAGAGAATGTTGAGGCCAGGAGGAAAGAACAAAATTAAACATTTCTGGTGAAACCCTTGTTTTGGAACCACGATTTGGACATCTTGTTTATCTTTGGACATCAGTTTATATCTGGGGCTGTGGCTCTGCTGCGCACCAGCCAGTGATCCTTGACATGATGCACTGCAGGGTGCTATGGGCATTGCACCCACGGGCCTTGGGAAGTCCTGCTGGGCCCCTGCCTTGTGCTTATATGATTCTCACCCCAAAGCCAGATGTTTGAAAGCAAACCTCAGTTACTTGAGCTTCAGAGAGATTCTGTTGAAATTCTTGTTTCTTCCAAGAACTGCCGAATTGCTTTAGTCTGCCTGTTGCTCACGTTTCTGTGCCTCCAGCACCACGTGGGCAGTGTCAGGGGAAGTCGTAGATGTTAAACTGATAAGAGAGTGAAAAGAAGAAAGGGAACAGCTTTGACAACTTGACAGTGAAATACCAGTTTAATAGCTGTACCCTATAAAGCTGTGCTGCTGGCTCCAGTGTGGTGTCCCTGCCAGCTTGGCCTACAGAAGCAAAGTGCAGCATGATCCACTTGTTCTATTTCTTCTATAAATGAGAAAATTCCTCTTATGTTTCCCCATGCAACCTTGCCCAGAAGCAGTTCAATCCATCTTCTTCTTTGGCATCAGGAGTTAGGAAAGTGTGGTAAATTGAAATGATCTTTGGTTCCTTTCTGCTCTTGCATTACCTGGGATTGGCCCATCACTGCGTGTCTCTTTGTCATGCATTCATATGAATACTAAACCTTGTTAGATGCTTGGTCTAGTCACCCTTCTCCCTGCTTGGACTGAAAAACCTTATTTCCTTTTCCGTGACTCACCTCAAAAGCTTTTTTCCTGTCCTCTGTGGATTATATTGCTTTTAAAGGTTGCAAAGTAATATTGTTGACTAGGAGGTCAGAAGTATGTGAGAGTGTTTACAAGTGATTGGTTTGGGAGAAAGAGGAAAGATTGCATGAGATTGGTTCCTTGTGCCAAGCCAGAGCCATTGGAAATGCCTTTCTAAATGAGCTGGTACATGGTGGAGTGTTGCTCTATGTCCTTCTGCTGCCCAGTGCTGCACTCTTTCTGTTTAACATGTTTCGTGGTACTTTCTGAGGAGTGAAAAATGTTCTCCTGTCAGCTGATGCTCATTTAAGCAGATTCTTCTTCACATCAGAGCACAAAGAAGCTACCTGCTGCTTTGAAGCCAATCTGTTGCATGAAAGTCAAGGCAGGACACCAAACTACGGGCTGCTGCCTACAAAGGGACATCTCCCAATGACTGCAGTGACAGAGAGTGCTTCCCTCTAGGGAAATCTATAATCCTGATACACAGGAAGACAGGAATTCCTTCTCATTGCACTTCCTGTAGGCTTCACAACTTACTTTCGATTCTATGAATATAACTCTGTGTGCAGCAAATTCCTTTTGTTAGGTTTTTCATGGCCTGCTTTTTATCTGTCATCCTGAATTTGCTTTGATACAGAGATTGTCTCACAAAAACTAGAAACAAAGGAATATGAGGCTGCTTGGAAGCACCTTTTGTTTCTGAAGGACAAAGGGCTGTGTGCTGGTCTTGTATTGTGTTCTTCCCTGGAAGGACTGCAGGTAGATGACAAATCTGAGGAACATCTGTATTTGACATAATGAAATACTTGATGTTTATTAAAGACAGAAGGGCAATTTTGAAACTACTGGGGCTATTCAGACTGTATGTGAAGAAGTGTCATAATTCAAAGTAGGTTATTATGTTGTTCAAGGAGCATTGTATATCATTTTTCTTCAGTCCCGGCAGGATAAGAAGCTAATACAATTATCCAGGTGTACTGATCTTGGGGAAAATCACCTCTTTCTTACACCTTGCTTTGCAAAGGAAAAGAATATGTGTGGTATTTTGTTCTGGTGTGAGAAAAAAGGCATAGAAGTGAATGGTCTTAAGAGAGTCTTGAGTCATGGTGAAGGGGAAGGAGCACTGAAATGAAATGTCTCTCTCTGTCTCTCAGTGTCTGTAGTGAAGGATCCAGGATGTTTAGTAAGTTAATACTGTGTGTCAGGTGGGTTTTTATGAAGGTTTCTCTGGAGCTTAGTCACAGTGAAATGGAAGGAGCTTCTGACTCAGTTCTTAAGACAGGGATGTGATGGGTATCCACCAGAGAGGAACAATAGTGGGAGGTGACAATGAGACCACAAGTGCCTGCACTGTGGTTGCAGCTGAAGCTGTGACAATGCTTGCATTAGGAAATGATGATTTAATTATAAATGGTATGATAGATTGATTTGATTTTAAAAGGCTCTTGGTAGTGATTAGCTGATGTTGGTACAATATGAACGTCATGAATAAAATCCTGGCTAGCTTCAGGGCTGAAGAAGTACTGGCTTTCTTTTAACAATATACATCCATAAACTCCTTATAACTGCTGTTCTCATCTGCTCTGCAGGCATTCAGACTCTTGAAGTCTTACAGTTGATTAAAACTTTCACACAGCTTCATGTGCAAGGCTCTCTTCAGCATTCCCGTGACTATATAGATGGGAGAAGTTGATGTCAGATTACAGAAATGTTCAAGTACAATTAAAACCTTCCAGACATCACGTGTGTGCCTCATGGCTGGATGAGTTTGGAGAACATGCGTTCATTCCAGGAAAGGATAAAAATACTTCTTTAATTGCTGTTGTTCGTGATACAGGCAGGGGTTCCTGTAGGGAAGAGGGCTTTATATAGCATGACCCAGTAGAAACTTTGGGGTTTTTGGATCTTCATGGGTTTTGTCTCTGACTCCAAGGAGGTTGTTCATTGCCAGGTTCCTTGCTTTATTCTCCCCTTTGTCTAATGGCCTGCAATGGGCTTTTACAAATGAAACATTATTATCTACACAAAAAGTGTCTATCTCACTTAATGCTCACAATAGCACTAAATCTAATTCAAGTATTTCTTGGGTAAAACACACAGTTCATTCAAGTGCTGTTTCAAAGAATGCCCACTGGGTCAAAACCAATGGATCACACATCCTAGAGCAATACAAGGATTACATGGATGATTGCTGAAACATCAAACTCACTGTCCTATATGGCAAAATAAATCAGTTGAGCTGTTCAAAGAGTTCCTTTTTTATCCCCCATGCTGACTGCAGGGCTTTGAACAAAAGCCTCTTTTAAGAAGTGTTTTCCAAACTTATGTTTTCTTCTCTGCAGTCTGTTAAACAAAAGGCATGTATTGTGTGTTTTGGGAAGAGATGGTAGAATTAGGAAGGAGGTTGGTATTTGCAATGCTCAACTCATTCACAGTTCAAGGGGTGCCATGGCTAAAGCACAAAGATCTTGAGCTTATACCTCTACCTGTGGACAATGTTTAGAAACTCAGCTCTGTAGGAGTGGCCAGGGCTGATGGAGGGCACTGGAGTCCAGTGGGTTTTCTGCAGTGCCTCCATACCGTCATTGTTATCTTCATTTGTGATTAGTCTGCAGTATCAGATGCTCAGAAATACATGTGGTGCTTCTATGTTAGGCAGAGACAATATGTTTGGTTTAGGGACTGTGTCTGACTACTGCTGCAAGCTCAGAGGCTGTTTCATGTAAAATGCTGTTGGTCACACAGTTAAAATAATTCTTCAGTAGAATATCTCCTAATGTGAGGGTGCTGAGGCGCTGGCACAGGGTGCCCAGAGAAGCTGTGGCTGCCCCATCCCTGCAGTGCTCAAGGCCA
>JANRGW010047071.1:0-15889 GCA_024733675.1 Psilopsiagon aymara
AGTCTGGATCAGTCCATGGCAGATGGTAGGGCTGTGTTTCCACCCCTGGGGCAGTCGGTTCCAAGTGTACTGGACACTCCTCCAGGTAAAAGCGAACTGTGGCCTGCACTCTGCTGCCAGGAATTGAGAAAAATGCATTGGCAATATCGATTGTGGCATACCACTTGGCTGCCTTTGACTCCAGTTCATACCGAAGTTCTAGCATGTTCGGTACGGCAGCACTCAATTGTGGTGTGACTTTGTTCAGGCCACAATAATCTACTGTTAGTCTCCACTCTCCATTAGACTTTTGCACGGGCCACGTGGGGCTATTAAAGGGTGAGTGAGTCCTACTGATCACTCCTTGACTTTCCAGTCAATAGATCAGCTTAGGGATGGGAATCAAGGAGTCTTGGTTGGTGCGATATTGCCGCCAGTGCACTGTCGTGGTCGCGATTGGCAGTTGTTGTTCTTTGACCGTCAGCAACCCCACAACAGAAGGATCCTATGAGAGACCAGGGAAGGTGGACAGCTGCTCAATTTCCTCTGTCTCCAAAGCAGCAATACCAAAAGCCCATCAGTACCCTTTTGGGTCTTTGAAGTGCCCTCTCCTAAGGGTATCATCTATGCCAAGGATGCACAGATTTCCCTGGACCAGTCACAATGGGGTGCTTTTGCCACTTCCTCCTAGTCAGGCTGATTTCAGCCTCCAGTACAGTCAACTCTTGGGATCCTCCTGTCACTCCAGAAATATAAATGGGTTCTATCCCTTTGACAGCTTGATGGCATCAGGGTGCACTGTGCATGGTATCTATCAGAGCCTTATACTTGTGAGACTGATGTGCCAGGTCATCTGATCCATACAGTCCAGTAAATCCAGTTGTCCTCTACCTCCACCTGGCCGGAGGCAGGACCCCCCTAATAGTCATCACAACATTGGTTATGTACAGTTTGTAGACAGGGATTAATCTCTATCACGGGTGCTGGAGTAAAATCAGCAGGCAGGTCTCAAGGGTACCTAAAGGCCATTCAAAACCTTCAAGAACTCTCAAATGATGCTGCAAACGGTGTGGTGGGGGGGCTGGGAAGGTAAGGGAATGTCTCCTTCACAGGTTGATCACCCAAGGAGTGGAAAAAAGATGTGTAATTGCTAAGCACTTCTATTATACACTTTCCAAAGTATAGAGGTGGTAACCACACTGGGAACTCAAGCCAGATCAGTTTCATGA
The DNA here is from genome assembly GCA_024733675.1 of Psilopsiagon aymara. Lineage (NCBI taxonomy): Eukaryota > Metazoa > Chordata > Aves > Psittaciformes > Psittacidae > Psilopsiagon > Psilopsiagon aymara. Next base: position 1,209 of record JANRGW010047071.1, read on the forward strand.
TCAATGATACTATTGTATTACAAGTCATTACCATAAAGTACAATGAAACAAGAACCTTAGCCCAAGCCCCCCAGCTGATAAACACTAACACAGCAAGTACCAGCTGTAAGTAAGGTATGACATGCTGAAACTGTGAGATCAAAAGCAAAAGAGCCAATAAATCAGCATTGTGAAAAGTGACTATTAGTCTGAAGCAATGAATGCTTATCAGAAATACGATTAGACACACTCTGGTCAGATCTCAACCCTTCGAGCCCCACACTGGGCACCAAAAAGAACTGCTGTGGTTTAAGTCCAGCCATAAATCTGCCATGATGTCATTAGCTCACTACGCCCTCCCCTTCCTGCCCCTGCTCTCAGAGGGATGGGAAGGAGAATTGCAAGAATGTAACTCCCATGGATTGAGACAAGAACAGCCCGTAACTAGGGTATAACACAAACCACTGCTGCTACCACCAATAATAACAATGATAAGGGAAATAATAAGGGATGAGAATGCAACCGCTCACCATGCACCGACCGATACCCAGCCCGTCCCGAGCAGTGAACTAACTCCTGCGGGTGCCTTCCCCCAGTCTATGTACTGGGCATGATGTGCTATGGTATGGAATACCTCTTTGGTCAGTTTGGGCCAGGTATCCTGTCTGTGCTTCCTCCCGGGTTCCCTTCCTGCCTGGCAGAGCATGAGGCTCAGAAAGTCCTTGGTCAGACTAAACATTACTGAGCAGCAACTAAAAACATCGGTGTTACCAGCGCTGTTCCCAGGCTGAAAGTCAAAACCACAGCACTGCATCAGCTAGCTACTCAGAAGGAGAAAAATGACTGCTACTGCTGAACCCAGGACACCATCTTAGGGAAAAAATAGATTCACCCCAGTTGTAGAAAGTCCCCATGGTGTAATACTTCTCTCAGCTCTTCCTAGCTCCTCGATGGGTTTCTTGATTTGCCAGCAAGATTCTAAGGCAGTTTCCAACTCTTTTCTTCTGCCCTAGTTCTCTCTGAAATGCTGTGCCTTGAGGTTGAGTGTGAAATGAACCTATCTCTTTCCCTAGCTCCAGGCTTCTCATCAGCCAAGGACAGGCTGACAGCGTACAGAGGCCAATGGGGCTGGAGTCCTTCTCTCCTCATAGCTGAAGAAGCTGGATGAAAATATCAGGAAATTTCTGGTAAGACATCTGCCTCTAGCTTCTGCAAATAGGAGGGCTTATTCTCAGGTTCAAAGCTCTGCCTTGCACACACTATGTACTAAATCTTTGCAATAAAATATGCTAGAGTCTACATCTAAGGCAACTGTTGTTCGTTATATGAGCAACAATGACCTTTCTAGAAATTTCTCACTGCATACGATCTACCTGAGCTGTAAGTGAAGGCGTGTTATATATATAAATACCATAAAACGTTCCAAAGGTTCTCAAACACAAATTCCTGTCTATGATTTTTTAAATTTTATGTGTGCATTTCAGAGCAGTATTAAATAACACAGATTTCCATTTTGGAACCTCTGTGGTTATTTTCATTAAAAAGCTGTGGTTTATGTTGCTAGATTCAACTGCCTGTAAAAATCTTCTATCTGCTGCAGCAGGTTGCAGTGGTACTCAGCTGTAGATGAACTCAGATTTTTTTATGCTCTGAAGCTAAATTTTGCAGCTCAGGTCAATTGTTCATTAGAACTCAGCAGTGTCTGAGAGACCGCAACAGAATGCCCGATACCTAAGAGAAAATGTTAGGGGAAATAAGTGTTTTTAAGTTGTGTATGTGCTGACTAACTGAAAACTCTACTGCTTGCAAATATTTGATCAATGAAGCTCGCAAAGGTGTTTAAAAAAGGCATACTTAGTAACAAAAGCATGGAATTATAAGCCATAAATGTAATAGGTGAATGTTTTTTAATGAAACTATTCTTGTCAAGCAAAAATTTCCATCAGTAGAATCTGAGAGAGGGGAGTAATCTCACCATATAAATTCTGTTAGATCATCACTTAAGATAGCTGCAACAATTCTACACCTGCTAGTAGAGGGAAAAATGCAGCAACAGAAACATTTTTATGTTAATGGGGCATTGATTAAATGACACAATGGGTTTTCTGACTGTAATGAAATATGTTGTCAAAATCAAATGAAACAAAATAACTCCATGGCACCATCACAAACAGGAAAGTAGAAAAAAAAAATGGCCAGAAATTAAAAAAGAATGTTTATCAATTCCACATCAGCTTAACAATATTTCGTCTATGCTGTAAGTGGGAAAAAAGCTGATCAGCATTACAAGGCCACAAAAATGAACGAAAAATCACGCTATGGTTGCATGTGCAATCACTATTCTTTCCCCTCTGCAAGGAATATCATTGCACTGTGTGGGATGAATTGGATCACAACAGGGGAAAAATAGCACAGAGGAATATAAGTAGTCTGTATCAGGTTGGATATGGAGAATTAATCAGAGAATCAAGATTATTCAGGCACTTATAAATTTAACTTTTCCCTTTTAAAGGAAAAGCTTGAAGGAAATCTTTGTCTCCATCACCATAATAGTCTCCTCCCCAGGAGCAGGTTTTGCAGACGTGCCAGCAGAAAGATTCAGCACTCCAGTTGCTGTATTAGCTCTTGGCCATGTGTGTTAGGTGTGCATGGCAATGTTTTGTTGTGGAGGGCTACGGGTGTAGCTTCTGTGAGGAGCTGCCAGAAGCTTCCCCCATGTCTGATACAGCCAGTGCCAGCCAGCTCCAAGACAAACGCACCTCTGGTCAAGGCGGAGCCCATCAATGATGGTGGTAGCACCTCTGGGATAACATATTGAAGAAGGGGGGAAAGTTACTGGGCAACTGTACCAGAAGAAAGGAGTGAGAACATGTGAGAGCAACAGCTCTGCAGACAGCAAGGGCAGTGCAGAAGGAGACGAGGAGGTGCTCCAGGTGCTGCCTGGAGGTCCACAGTGGAGCAGGTGTGTGGAGGAGCACACACCAGAGCAGGGGGATTCCCAAAGGAGGATGTGACCCTGTGTGAAGCCCATGCTGGAGCAGGCTCCTCGCAGGACTTGTGGCCCTGAGGAGAGAGGAGCCCACACTCGAGCAGGTTTGCTGCAGGACTTGTGACAACCTGGGGGACCCATACTGGAGCAGTCTGTTTCTGAAGGACTGTACACATGGAAGGGACCCACACTGGAGCAGTCTGCTCCTGAAGATGCACCCTCGGAAGGGACCTACTCTGAAGCAGTTCATGAAGAACTGCATCCTATGGGAAGGACTCATATTGGAGAACTTAATGGAGGACTGTCTTCATGGGAGGGACCCTACGCTGGAGCAGGGGAAAAGTGTGAGGAATCTTTCACTGGGGAGGAAGGAGCAGCAGAGATAACATTTGATGATACTTTGAATAACCTGGGCTAGTGGAAGGTGTCCCTGCTCAGGGCAGGGATGTTGAAAATAAATGATCTTTAAAGTCTCTTCCAATCCAAACCTTTCTATGATTCTCTGATGAACTGATCACAGCTCTTCATTCCCTGTCCCCATGCACTGCTAGGGGAAAAGAAGTAAAGAATTCAGGAGTGAAGCTGAGATGGGAAGGGGGAGGGGGAATGTTTTAAAGATTTGGTTTTATTTCTCATTATCCTACTCTGATTTATCTGCTAATAAGCAAATTTCCACAAGTTGAGTCTGTTGCCCATGATGGTAATTACTGAGTGATCTCTCCTTGCCCTTATCTCGACCCACAAGCCTTTTGTTATATTTTATTTCTCCTGGCAATCTGAGGAGGGCAGTGATGGAGCAGCTTTGGTGGAAACTTGGCATCCACAAGCATCAACCCCCGACACCAGAGACAGCTGCCAGCCAGAAAGGAGATGGATGGCTGATGTCTAATGCCATATTTTTAGAATCTCGTTAAAGATGCCTGACCCTGATGGATTGGACAGATTTTGCTTTATTTGCCAGGATCTGATGGGGCTATGTATAGGTGTAAAGAGAAGTATGGCCAGATCAACCTGGCTGGGTCCCCCATTTCCAGGGATCTTCAAGAACTTCCTGGTGCTGCTTGGTAGTGCTATAAACCAAAGTGTAAATCCTCTTCCCTCTTTTTTAATTTGTTTTGGATCTTTGACAGCAGTATTTTTTCTTGAGGTTTTCAAGTGGAGAGTCTGTGGTTTTTAAAGGTTTGTAACTCAGCCATAGTTAAATGCAATTGATGGGACAAAATATTTCTTTAGCCTGAGGGCTGTCTCCTTGCTGAATTTTCAGGCTGTTTCTGCAAACTGCAGGGATGAATTGGAGCAGCTTTATAAAGCAAGAAGGGTCTAGGTAGAATGGGATACGTTATCACCTCTTATAGGGGTCACTACCAGCTTCCTCACAAAGGTCACTTTAATTGCCTCCTGTGGTCTACAGGCGTTGCTATACAACCTCATGTATGGAATACCAAAGTAAAAATTCAATTCCCAGTGACAATAAAACCTGCATTCCCAGCCTCTGTATTCCCAGAAGTTGTGTTACACACCAGGAATGAATATCAGATATATGGGCCACAAAGAAAGGAAAAAGATGTCACAAAGAAAGGTAAGAGATGTCATTCTGGAGCCTGGTGGTTGGTGAGAGAGGTGAGGTGGCCTCATTCTAGGGAAAAAAAAAACCCACCTTGTCTTCATCAAGTGTTAACACCACAATAGATTTGTCCCGTCTGCATTTTAGCTTCTGCTCGTATGTAGGGTGAGTCATCACACTTGATGATTATGTCTGAACACCATAGGTTCTCCTTCCAGTCAGTTGAGAGAAACAGACACTTCTAGGGCAAAGTACAGCTTAAAATACGCCTGCATACACTATGCTGAAGTCTACTTCAGAGTCTGCTGAAGTCTGAAGTACCTTTCTTGTCTGCATCTCACCTCTTCCATGTCCCGCTGCTACCTTGGCAGTGGTATGTGGCGGAATTCCCGGTATAGGCATGCAGAAAGAGTCTGACGTGCAAATAACAAAATTATAATCCCTTGTTGAATCTGGTGGAATGAGCTGGGAGCAGCTCTGCTGGCAGATGTGAGGCAGCAGGAGGAGGATTGTGAACAGCTGGGGGAAAGATCCTGAACTGTCTTACATGCCACTGACACAGCTGTTTGCTGAATGCACATTTGTCTATGTCTCACTGAAAAGGAGATATTGGCAGAATCATACCACTATCACTCCAAGTCAGAGCAGTTTTATTTCAAAGTATACAGCTGGGGATTTATATTAGTGTCTCACTTGTATAGAGCTACTAATATTCTTGTGCAATAAATTAGATATGCCACACCTAGACAGGTTTTGAAAATAAGAATTCCAAACATATGTAGATATTTGTGCCCTATGCCCAATGCCTTTCTTTTACTGAGGAGGACAAAAGCAGCTTACCCTTTTAAGAAGCATCTGACCATCTCTGCTTTCTCATACATTTATTCTTACTATTGACTGACCATTTGTAATTACATAATACTCTCTATTAAATATTTTTTCTTTATCCACTGCTTCTATTAGCAGTTTAACAATTCATCTTGCATGGTATTTCTTCCTCATACTGTAATATATCTGACAGTGCTTACTTGAAAAGTTTCATAATTTCTTATTTTGTTTACTTAGAGAACATTAATGACACAAGCTTTCCAAAAAGGAACAGGTTTGTCTAAGATGAACTTCATTTACCTTGGAGTGCCCTTTCCTTGACAAGTGAGTATAAGAGGATTTTTAGTATTAAAAGTGTGCTATAATGCCTCATATCGCATGATATTTCAAAGACATGGCTAGTAGCTTCTTTTTGGGACATTGCAGTTGCTTAAATAATCATCAGTATGCCCATTCTACATAGCTATTTTATCTGATTGCTCTTTTTTCTTAGGATAAAAATGAGTCACATAATTTTTTATTTGTAAGCCAAGGGTTCCTCTAAGAAAAATTTCAGGCACTGCTCAGGAATATCTGAATTAAGTTATCAGTCTCTACCTATCTACCTTCCTTTTAAGGTCCACAGTGTTTTACAATGTTGGAGAGATCTCTTTAGCCTCTCATTAGCAAGAAGCTAATTAGGAATACACCTGGGTCTTCCTCAGCTACCTCAGTAGACTACATTGCTTGAAGATGTGAGCTTCATGCTACAGGAAAGCTGTGTTAAGTGCTAGTGTGGAGATTAACATCTATCTTCCTGTGGTTTACAGTGCTACAAGTGTACCAGTCTGGCCAATAGTCTGAACCTTCTACTTTTTTGACTTGGTGAAAGTCAGCGAAATCTGATGTCTTCTCAAGTTTCTGATCAAATTAAAGTGTTAAATACATTGATCTACTCCTGGCTAACATGAAAACCTCTTGACACCAGTTTCCAAGCTTTCTGTTATTTATAGTGTTGCCTTCAGTATATCATGCTTCTTTACTGTAGACAAACACTCATTTGAATTAGTTTATTTCATAGTACAGAAAGTTCATGAACTTTCATTGTAAATTCTTGCCCTGTGATCTCAAAAATGTTAGAAGTGCCTAAAAAGAGATGATACCTGAGGATTTGGGAGCAACTATCTGTATGCTAGATTTTGTAGAATACAGAAGATTGAATGTTTTTGGAGACAATGTTAATAACATGATGTAAATTGTCAGGGACCATCTGTTGTGAAATTGATTGACCATGATTCAGACAAATATTCAGAGATTTAGCAACATTTAGGAAATCATGTAGGGGTTTTATTTTCTTCTTTCCTTTCCCAGAGGTCATCTTTTCTACTTAATGTTAAGTGGATTTATATTTAAATTACTGTTTATGCAAAAAGGAAGTCAATGTAATACTGACCTTTCAGTTTCATGGTAATAATATCATGATATTCAGGATGAGATTTTCTTTGGACATAAATAAATAGAAAGTATTTATTCCAAATATATAGTGTTGCAAAAATAAATTGAATTGTGTATAATGATAAATATGGGGTTTAGATGGGGTTTATCAAAATGTCTCCTATCTTTGTGAATGACAGAAATGTTTTGATGAAACCTGTTTTTTAAGATGCTTTTCCTACTTACTACATATGTGATCCCCCCATTCATCACTGGTGAGATACATCTGGAGTGCTGGGTCTGGTCCTGTGCTCCCCAGTGTGTGACATAACTGAATGAGCCCAGTGCAGGGCCACAGATTTGATTAAGGGAATCTTATTCATGTGGAAAAATACCTGATGGAAGGGAACGAAGAAGACAGAGCAGGCTTTTCTCAGTGGTAATCATTGTACATTAGGTAACAGGCACAAACTGAAATATGAAAATTTAATTTAAACATAGGAAAAGAACTTCAATCACGAGTTGTTGAATGCTGGCACAGCCTGACCACTGAGGCTGTGAAGTCCCCATCCTTGGAGATACTCAAAGTGCAATTGGATGAAGTTGTGAACAACCTGATCTAGCTCACTTTGCCTTGACCAAAAATCTCCAGAGGTGTCTTCCAATCTCAGCTGCCCTTTCTTATGTAAACTCAATAATTTTTTTTTTTTTCCTATTTCTTAGGTTTTATTCAACCACACTCTTTATCAATCACCCTTGGAAAGATATTAACAGAATAAGGTCTCTGAAAACTTTCAATTCTTTTGTCTAATTGAAGAGAATCTGCGAGAGAATTTCCCCAGCAATCTCCATTTTGAAGCTGTGATAGTCTTGGTAAACTCAGCCATTACTCAGTAGCCTGCGGCTTGGTTAAGACTTCTGCTTGTAAGCCAGAAACCCATGGACTTGGGTTTAACAGAGAGATTAAGGTTCCACTACTGAACAGTAGTGCTGCAAATCATCCTTTGAAGAGTCATTGCAGTGTAAACAGTAGTGCAGTATATGCCTAATGTCTCAGCTGTGGGAGCTGCCTGAGCCATCCAGGGAAGGAAAACAAAGAGTCATATTTAGGATTGGATTTTCCCTATACTCTCCTCCCATCATTTATTTTCCCATATTATTGGGAATTCAGGATTCACAGGGGCTGAAAGGGGAACTCGGAACTTGAACAGAATCTACTGTCTCTTGTGTGTGTGCGAAGCCAGTTTAAATGTCCTTTCATGACCAGCAATTTTATTCTGACCAGGGGAGGAGAGCCACTCAGAGAGTTTTAAGTGTGTTCATGGTGATGGTCAGCCATCCAGGCTGGTCTCAGACAGTTCATGTACTGAGGGCCGGACTGTAGGCCATCACTGACTCCCATACCATCCTCTTGCAGGTGTGTTGAACTGCAGGATTTAGCACAAGGAGAGTGCCAGCATTACCTTTCCAACACCATTTTGGTTTCTCTCCTATGCAAAAAGAGAGAAAAAGCGTCTGCCATAAGGCTGTATTACAGCACCACTTTGATAAGTACTGCATAGATAGAGGTAATGTGGGTAAAAGGGTTGGTACGTGTCTGGGAGTCCTAGAAGATAACTTTAAAGCTGACCCTAATAATCAGCATAGATACATGTCTAATGATATGTCGTTTTAAATCAAGGAGCAAAAAAGAAGCAGTAGCCAAATTCAGATCACACAGTTTTAAGCTATGTGTATTCCTGCAGCAAAATTTTTATCTGTTGAGATGTGAGCAGGCAGATAAGTCCAATTTGAACCAAACTGGAATCCATAAGAATTGAAAACATCATTTATATTCCCTACCATAATGGTATGGCTACCTCTAACTACAAATACATATGCAAATACTTTAAAGGACAGCTTAGATATATGATTGAAATCCCTCTGTAATTAAAAATGCAAAAAGTTACATGATTTTTCTGCAAAATCAAGTTATGCACCCAAGTTTTTTAGAAATGTGTGTGATGCTAACATTTCAGTGTGAGCTCTTTAAAATTATTTTCTGGTAGTCTCCCCTATCATGTTCCCCTGTGCACAGAGAAAAACTTGACCAGACAATTTCATATTAAAAGGCTTACCTGAAAACATTTGTGCTTGCCTTTTGGAAACAATCATTTTGTGTCTGCACTGAGAGGCATGGCTGTAAGTGACAGTACCAGACATCGCTTCCCACTCCCAAATCTAAGCCCAAGAGACCTATTAAGCTGTTTTTTTCCCAGGCTGCAGAAATGTGGCCTCTGAGAGCACAGGACTAGAGGGAAGTCAAATCTTTCATTTTGTACACCTCCCTTTTGGCGCCCCAATAACCGTCTCTCACTGACTGTGTGGGCAGACCAGATACCAGAGAGAAAGAGCTCTGTAGCTTTTTCCCTTGATTAACATGCCAGGCTATGTGGTGTCTATAAAGTCCTGTGCCGCATGAGAAAGGATAAGGGGACAAGACCTTATACACATACAAAAGGAGCCATGAGTGCTATATGAGTCCTGTGATAGATATACACACCCTTCCTCTCACCCGCAAATACTGAGTGACAACACCGCAAAACAGGTTTTCCTTTCAGAGATACTAATACTTAAACCAATTTCTGCTGATGACTTAGCACAATTTAGGGATGAAAGTGACATAAGGTAAAGCTAGGAGAAATCCAGAGGAAGGCCACGAGGATGATCATGGGACTGGAGCACCTCCCGTGTGAAGATAGGTGAGAAAGTTGGGGCTGTTCAGCCTGGAGAAGAGAAGGCTGCGTGGAGATCTCATAGCAGCCTTCCAGTCTCTGAAGGGGGCCTTATAGGGATGCTGGGGAGGGACTCTTCATTAGGGACTGTAGTGACAGGACAAGGGGTAACGGGTTCAAACTTAAACAGGGGAAGTTTAGATTGGATATAAGGAAGAAATTCTTTACTGCAAGAGTGTGAGGCACTGGAATGGGTTGCCCAGGGAAGTTGTGAATTCTCCATCGCTGGCGGTGTTCAAGGCCAGGTTGGACAGAGCCTTGGGTGGCATTGTTTAGTGTGAGGTGTCTCTGCCCATGGCAAGGGGGTTGGATCTAGATGATCTTAAGGTCCTTTCCAACCCTACCTATTCTATGATTCTATGATTCTATGAAATCAGATCAACTTCATATTCATTTTGGTGACATAATTTGAAGAAAGTGCAGCTGAAAGCTCTTAGTGAATGCAACTCAGTGTATTCTTCCTTACTATGAGTCTTAGCAGGTGAACTCATTTAAAGTATGGGGAAATACATTCTGCCCAGACTAGCCTGGACTGTAGAAAGTGCTCAGGTTATACATGAGTCCAGTGACAAGGAAGATGAGCATTTACCAGTGAAAGATCTATGATTGAAAAGTGTATCACTACCTGTCTGACGGCAAGAGTGGGTTTCTGCATGCCGAAATGATGTTTCTTGTTCACCTTGGTGGCACACTGGGACCAGCCACATGGCACTGAAAAATAGGAAAGCCCAGGACATGTCCTGACAGATGGGGTTATAGTGCTGTTGGGACCAGAATGCATGAACAAGTAAATGAAAAGCTGTGCCCATACGAAAGAGTCATGTGCACCTAGGTTCTTCTCATCCAGAGAGAAGAACTTGTGATTCAAAGTTTGTTTTAACAATTTCCTCTATTTCCCTTATTTTACATTGTCAGTGAGACAGCTATTCTGAACAAACAGGCATAAATAATCATAATAGTCTATTTGCACAACTATATCAAACCCCTCATGCAGTATAATGAACTGTAGCAAGTGCAGATACACCAATACAACCAGAGAAAGAAGCCAAAGTGTGCAGGAAGAAAAGATTCTCTCCACTGGTGGAACAGCTAGTTTCAATACATACTTAACAGTAATAAAATCAGCTATTTGACAGAAATGAGGTTTAAAGTTAAGCCAGCGAAGAAGGGAGGGATGCGAGGAAGGTGGATTACAAATTGTGTTTATTTTTCATTATCCTGCTATGATTTGTTTAGTAATAAGTTAAACTTTTCCCCAAGTCAAGTCTGATTTGCCCATGACAGTAATTGCTGAGTGATCTCTCCTTTTCCTTAACTTGACCCACAAGCCTCTCATTATCTTTTATTTTCCCTGTCCAGCTGAGGAGGGAAATGATAGAGCAGCATTAGTGGGCACCTTCTGTCTAACCAAGGACAGCCCACCACACCAGAGAAGACTGTCATCCCAGACAGGATATGGATGGCTGGTGTCCAATGCCATATATTTAGAGTCTAGTTAAAGGTGCCTGACCATGATGGATTGAGCAAATTTTGCTTTATGTGCCGGGATCTGATGGAACTATGTATAGGTGTAAGGAGAAGTGTGACCAGACCAACGCAGACCTGTCTGGGTCTCCTGTTTTCTGGGATCTCCCAGAACACCTTGGTGCTGCTTGGCATTGCCATAAACCAATGTGAAAATCTTCTTCCCTCTTTTTTAACTTGTTTTGGCACTTTGTCAAGAATGTATTTTCTTGAGGGTTTCAAGCTTTGGCAGGGTGTTTGTTTTTTCAACACTTCCAGGGTCAATCCACCACAGCTGGACAAGATCAGTCATTACCACAAGCAAAAGCAGGTGCTGAGGACCCAAGTCGCTGGTGCTTTTGGAATAACTGTGAACTAATGGACAATCGTGAGAAGCAGCCAAAATAAACAGCACTAGTCGCCAGGGTGCAAACCTGCCAGGGAATTGTTAAAGCTGTGATCCCTAAAACTCACCTGAAGAAAGAGGAAATGCATTTGAGTTTGTCTTTTTCTGCTGAGAGTGTCTCTGGGAATCTTCAGCTTGCATTGAGGAATACTGAATTCACAGTGAGAAAATGAACATATAAACATGAGCAGAAGGGTTCTGGAATTGGACTGTTGCCTCTTGGTGCTTAAAATGTAGTCATATCAATAAAAAAAATTAAAAAGCTTGGGAACATTTTTGACTTCATTATCTGGTGCATAACAACATCATTCAGATACCATGTGCATCCATCAACACCCCCAGAGAATGCCCCATGTAAGTACAGAATAGTCAAAAGATATTTTATGTAGGATCAGAATTACACAATGCACTGAGAGGAATATTCATCACCAGTAGGCACTGGTGGGGTAGTGCACACTAGCAGAGCGTTGCAGCTGGGGAGACTGACAGTCATTTTCTGAGTAATGTACATTACTCAGTTTTTCAACCAGAATTCCAACCTGCAAAAAGATATACTGCTTTTTCCCCTCATGGGAAGGAGAAATTTAAAGGCAGGTGCTGAAAGTATAAAATATAATAAAAGCTCTGAGTTGCTGAAATATCACACAATGAAATATGTGCAAGTATTTAAATGATATCTTTACTGTAAAGAGCTTTTTTTCCCAGAGGTTTCTCACTCTCCATGCTACCTCCAAAATCATAACTCAGTGCTGATGAATTAGAGGAAGGAGATGCATATTTATACAGCCTCAGGGTTGGTGGAAGCTGCGTTACCAAGTCTACCCAGCAATAAATTCTTATTCAACAGAATGGAATCCTTTTGACAAGAGCATGCCCTTTACACTTTAGGGTCTGCAGAAGAATTCTGCAGAAGGGATATCAGAGAGCACATGGCAAGTACATGTTACTTTTGTGATGGGAAGGGAGTTAGGCAATCTGAATTAAGCAGTTCCCAGAAATACATAATTTGTCCTGGGGCTGTTGCAGGATCTTGGTGCAAGGTGTCAAATAAAGAAGGATTTAAATAGAGCCAGTAGAATCGATCTGAGCAAGGCTTTCTGACAATATTTCTTTGCCCTCTGGCCTTCAGTTTTAATTGCTTCATTCACACTGCTCTCACACAATTTTCAACAAACTGGTTAAGAGATTTCAGACGGGATTATCAAGATAACCCTTAGAACATACTATGGGTTTGTCCAACTTTTTGTATTCTGAAAGGGTAGAGGAGGGATCTCTGAAGATAACATGCAGTCCATCCATCTGTATTGGGGAAGAATCAGGTCTTAAATCTTCTTCAGTAGCTGCTTGGTGGAGACATAGCAAACAGTAACATGAATCATCACCACCCCTACGGCAATTTTTGCATAATCAAAGATTCTTAAAACAAACCCAGTTCTTTCCTCCTAAATCATGTTTTCTAAGTCTCTTATCCCTCTTGTAAGCTCCAATAGTTTTGCATTTCTTCAGTATGTAAGGCTCGCAACTGGACCCATTATTCCAGCTGCGACTTCCTCCATATGAAATAGAGCAGAATAATTACTTCCTTTGATTATTCTTCCTGAGTCTTACGTGTAACCCCCATGTTAATAATAATCTAGAGTCCTCTTTTTTACCCTACAGATTCACATAGTTGACTATTATTTTCTTACTGACCCATTGCACCCTGTAGTACTGCTACCTGCAACATCATTTCCCATTTTGGACACATTCATATGATGCCTTCTTTAATTGAGCACTTTTTTCTCCTCAGAAGTCGACCTTTGAGATTTCACACTATTTTTTTCATAATTAACTAATTTTAATTTTGAACCTGTCCTCCAGAGTACTTACACACTTTTCTGCTTCATGTCATCTGCAAATTCATATGTGCTTCAAGTTCATTAACAGTTCATAAAAAATACATAATCAGTGAGATCAGGGTGTGTTTCTAGAGGACTCCATGAGACAAAAAGACATTGGTAACTACTCTTTCAACTCAGTTTAAATTGAATTATTCCAGCCTGCTGTTGCAGCTCCCTTCTTTTTACAACCCTCAGTCATTTTTATTCCACTCTCTTTACATGTTGCTCTGTCTCACATGCAGGTCAAAGGGATGGTGGGAAAGAGACTAAATTGATAGTGAAGTTCAACAGATGTTTTTGCTCAACAGTCAGACCTTCAACAAGAAGAAAGTAGTTTTACATCCTCACTGAAGTAAAGTCACCACAGAACTGGGGAAAGAAAAGATCATCTCTGAAATCCAAAAGGACACAGTAGTCAGATGAGATCACTGTTCTTTGCTTGAAAGCATTAGTCCAGCATTGTGCTGTTTGGATAGGCAATACGTGATCAGTACTTGAGTAGCTGCAATTCCATTACAAATAAGAGGGTGGAGAAAGGAGGTGTTGGCTATTTAAAGAACATTTAAGGTGCAATTCACAGAATCATGGAAATACTGGAAAGGACCTCAGGAGGTCATATAGCCTTGTCTCCCACTCAAGATAGGACCTAAACCAGTGCAGAATTAGCACTTCTTGCTTCATCCAGCTAAATTCTGAAAATCTTCAAGGTTAGAGATTGCACATTTCACATATCTGATCCAGCACTGTGGCACAACTTTCTTCTGCAAGTAATAGAGGAGCTGACAAGGAGAGGTGCCATGCTTTACCTCGTGCTCACCAACAGGGAAGGGCTGGTTGGAAATGTGAAGCTCCAGGGCAGCCTTGATTGCAGCGATCATGAGATGATCGAATTCGAGATCCTCAGGACAGTGAGAAGAGTGTGAGGCAACCTCACTGCCCTGGACTTCAAAAGAGCGGACTTTGGCCTCTTCAGGAACCTGCTCAGTAAGGTTCCATGGAATAAAGCCCTAGAGGGCAGAGGGGCCCAAGACTGTTGGTTGATATTCAAGGATCACAAGGAGCGATACATCCCTACTAGAAGGAAGTGCAGCAGGAGGGCCAGGAAACCTCCATGGATGGATGAGGAGCTGCTGAGGAAAATTTAAAGGGAAAAAGAGGCTTATAAAAGGTGGAAGCAAGGACAGGTGGCCTGGGGAGAATACAGGGATGTTGTCCAGGAAGCTAGGGACCAGATTCGGAAAGCTAAGGCCCAGTTAGAATTAAACTTAGCTAGGGATGTTAAGGACAACAGGAAGGGATTCTATAGGTACATTGCAAATAAAAGACAGACTAGGGACAACGTGGG